>RJWK010002008.1:46529-74433 GCA_004363435.1 Platanista minor | reverse complement strand
TTTTGTATGACAGACTCTAGGTCCATCCACCTCACTACAAATAACTCCATTTCGTTTCTTTTTATGGCTGAGTAATATTCCATGGTATATATGTGCCACATCTTCTTTATCCATTCATCCAATGATGGACACTTAGGTTGTTTCCATCTCCTGGCTACTGTAAATAGAGCTGCAATGAACATTGTGGTACATGACTCTTTCTGAATTATGGTTTTCTCAGGGTATATGCCCAGTAGGGGGATTGCTGGGTTATATGGTAGTTCTATTTTTAGTGTTTTAAGGAACCTCTATACCGTTCTCCATAGTAGATGTATCAATTTACATTCCCACCAGATCTCTTAAAAAAGTGTCGTAAGAGACTCCTCTGAAGAGTCAACCCAAGTTTATTTGTAAAGTAGTTCTGTGAGAACCATCACACCCTCTGCCCTCACCTTTTGGGACGGAGCAGGAATTGAGTGTGTGTGCCACATTGTGAGCCAGCTCTGTGAGGTGGTGTTTTGCACATGTTCCCTGTGGATTTGGGAAGCAGAGTAAGTTTGTTCTGATAGAGGCAACAGCGCTTATCACACAGGAGGGAAAGGTTTTTGTGGAATTTGATCAAACTGGAACCTTGTATTATGCAGGTGAATTTCCTTTTCCCTTTACTTAATAAAAGTAAAAAGAAAAAGAAATCCCCTAGGAATAAATAAAATCTGAGAGTTGAATACAAAATACACATTCAAGGATTCATAAACTTTACTTCCTAAGCGCCTGTCCTTACAGTGTTCTTATATTTATTCATTTATTTATTCTTTCAATATTTATTGTGTAGAAACTATTGATATCAAAGTTGCCAAGTCTGATATTTGCTGCCAAGAATCTCGGTCTGTTGGTAGTGGGGGTACTTGTGAATATGGATGCTAGGATTGACGAACAAAGAGAAAGTGCTGAATCTTTACAAATTAGCTTAAGTCATAAGTGACTTCTCTGTATCTACAGATTTGTTTTAAAATCAATTGAAGAAATTTAAAGACTGATGATATAAAGATTACAAATGCAACTTACTGTTAGTTTCCTATACTGGTCTACATTTGAAAACCCATTAAACGAAAGCAAAACCAAACAACTTGCCTGGATGTTTGGTGCTATTCTTGACTTAAATAACTCATAAACCCTCTCTTCCATATCCTATCATATGGCTTAGGATCCAGCACCTGCCAGATGCTTGTGAAGGTGTCTGGAAATTGAGATGCTTAATAAACCTATTCACTATTCAGTAGCTTTTTTTTTTTTTTTTTTTTGCCTGGATTTGTGCAATCATCTTTGGCTTCTTCTAGCACAATTCTAGTTTCCTATAATTATTTTTCTAAATAAAGATGGGACAATCACAAAAAATGATAGGAAATATAATTATTTGAGATATAATTTCAGTTTAGAAATTGCTAAATTCTACCCACTAACTTAGAGAATTCCTATTTTTTGAAAACAAAATTTTAAAACACATTGTTATATTAGTGTCATCTTTAATTGCTGGAAATCACACGAAGCAGGCTGCCTCCATTATGTGTTTAGACTAAGTACCCCCTAAACTACAAGGAATGGCCTACAGAGCAGCCCACCTTCATTGAAGTTTTGGCTTCTCAGAGCTGGAAGCATAGCCTGGAATTCAGGGTAGGGTGGAATTCACCCTCTGAGAACTTAACACGCAGCCCTAAAATGCCTTTGGTAAAGGCATGTATCTTATACTTTAGGTGTTTAAACAGTTTTAGTGTCTCTAATTTAATTATTGTGTAATAGTTATTCTTTTGAGCACCTACGATGCTGGTTACTGTGTTGGGTGCTTTACATATTTTTACATAAAAGCCTCAAAAATCCCTGTAGTTTTTTTCCCATTTAGAATGTAGGAAAACTGAGGCTTAGATTAAATAGCTGCTCAAGGTCAATCCATTTCTTACCAAGCTGGCGTCAGACCAGAGCCTGTCTTTGCTCTTGGTCTTCTGTCACTGAGAGCACTTTGTCTGGTTTCCCAGCAGGTCAAAAGCAGAGGCGAGGATTGGATGGTTGTCTGATGCTAACACAGGAGGAAAGAGGGTAGATGGGGGTCTGGAGGGTTGAGAAGTGCTGTATCCAATCTCTCTGAGACTCTGGCTCTCCCATGGAGGCTCTGTGAGGTCGCAGCAGGAAGCAGGAACCATTTCTTAGACCCAAATGAGATCTGTTTGTGAGTCAGGGGCAATGCCTGAGTCCAAGATGATGACCAAGGCCAGCGATGTGGGGCGTTTGGAACTCCCTGACTAGCATGCGTCCTGTGATTGGGCAACCCTTCCACCATTTTTGCCTAGGTTATTATTATTATTATTATTATTATTATTATTATTATTATTATAACCATCACAAAAGTACAAAATTTAAAAATTTAACAGATCATTTGTAGAACTCTGAAACCTGTGGACCCAAAGTTGGTATATACTGATTCAGAAGGGGTAATTATCTGATAAATAACCATAGAAACTTTGACAGATATTTGAGTAACAGCCGGTCCAGATGGGCTTTCATTGGGAAGCTCTTTCAGAGGAGGAGAAACAAAAAGTCTCTTTTCCCAATTTGCAACTAGTCTGGGGGCTGGTGCTGATTCTAGGAGACATTTGTTTTTAGCTAATGGGTTGTTTTCTTTTCAGCTTACCTAGACAAAATTTGAGCTTATCACATTAATGCCAACAAATACTTACAGGTTTTTCAGAAATTACGTCTGTGTTCAGCACTATATTTGAGAGAAAGTTACAATAGGGACCCTGCAAATAACTAGAACAATGCCCATAATGTCAGGATAATGTTCTTCTTTTGTAACAGGGTGAATTGACAAAAAGGATTGACACTAGCCCATCTCTGCTCTCAGGAGAGCTGTTAGGAAGGCTATGGAATGAAACTGGGGACAATAAAAGGACCCTGTCATGCCGTTTGTAAAATTCTTTATAGCAGCCCTTGAAATTAAATGCATTCTTTATAGCTATGCTTATATTGTAGTTTTATTCAAGTACTTGTTTGAGATCTTTGGGGAAAAGTGTTCTTACAGGCATAAGAAAAGTTGTATAAGTGAGGTGAAAGTAGAAATAAATAAATGCTAGTGCTTAAACAGGAATCTCCAGGTTTAGAAGGCTCCAATGGAGACCATATAAACAAATAATTAGTAATTTGTCAGATAATAACTGTTTCTTTTATTTATGTGTAGAGTCAAAGTGTCTTTTCATCTCAGAAACAAAATAAACATGGATGTGCTCAAAATCAGACTATTGAAAGGAACCACCTGAATGTAAAATAGGTTTCAGTGCTTTCCCATGCTGATCATAACACTTTCACCACTTACTGGAAAATTATTACATAGCATAAATCATAACAAACACGTTGTGTAATTTTTATTACTCTAATCCCAAATGTCCATGTAATGGAATAAAAGCTCTAAATTTTTCTCTAGACTTCACTTAGCTCTGTTAAGTAAACACCTCTGGCTTCTCAGGGAGATTCTTCCCACAGCTTTCATTATTGATTGGTTTCCTAAGCTTTGGGCAAGACCTACATTGAACATAACCTACCAACCAACCCACCACAGAAACCAACTAACCAACATGTACACACAATTTGTTTCTAAACTCTTTTGCCTTGAAGAGCAGAAAATATGTTCTTTCAGATGTCTGAAGGAGGTATAGATTTGTCATCTTTTAAAACTGTTTTCCTTGATTAAGAAAGAATATAAAAGAAAGAATAATTATAAAAAATTAGTTTTCAGTGAAGGAATGACTATTAGCTTAAAATGGTAATTACCGGAAGGGATCACGCTTTTTGGTACTGATCATGCAGCCATAAGGAATCACGCCATCTCTAGTTTAGGGTTGTACTTTGCAATAGTCATTAATGCTATTCACAGATATTTGTGATTCTCCTTCTTGAGGTCTGTAGAATGGAAATTTCCTCCTCTTCGAAGTTAATTGTGGCAAGGTGACTTGCCTTGCCTATGAGATGTAAGAAGTGATCAAGGTCGTTTCTGGAAAGAAGGGTTCAGCCTTTCTCTATGATATGGTGACTCCAGACAATAGCTGTTGTGTTAGCTTGGTTCCCAGAATGAGGACGACCCAGGGCAGAGCTGTAACCAGGCCAGGAGGGACCAGGAGCACCCATGATAAATAGGCCTTGTTGTTTAAAGTTACTGAGATTAGAGTGTTTGTATTACTGAGTCTTCACTAATGGTGTCCCATGTCATCCACTCTCTATGGCAAGAATCAGCAGAGACATATAATGGCTCACACTCATCTACATGCTCAGAGTCTAAAAGGGAACACATGTGGGGAAAAGGCAGGAGACATAGGGAAAGAGAGAGGTTAGTTATGGGAGGGAAGAAACATTTAGAGAAGGGAAGAGGAAGACCAGAACATATTTTGATTATTTTTCATTCAAATAATTGTTATCTGGGGCGTTTATTTTTCTCACTTAAAGAGTATATTATGAAGAAAACAACTTGGGAAGGAAAGCATAAAAGCTTATCTTAAGTAAATTCCCATATAACTTCATTTCAGTACACATGTAGGATGATTGGAGAGTAAAAGAGCCTATAAAATTCATGTTCCAGCGTGAAAAGATTGATTGTGGTCTTAATGTCTCTGTGGAACATTCAAAGATCACTGATGGTGATTGTTAGCAAATGTAGTTGATGTACATGAAGGTGAAGATACCACTTCTGCTTGCCTGATTACAACAAATACAACATATATTGAAAAGTGGGAAGTTCAGATCCTCAAACATTTTTTTCTGAACATCATCAGTCAGCTGCATGGACTCATTATTTATTTTGCTTTAAGACACCACTAAGAAGAAAGAAAATTCCAATTCTAAATATGTCAGTTTGTTTGCTACTAAAATTAACCATTCAATACCAACAGAAGGGATTGTATACTTTATGATGCAAACAAATAAAAAGAAACAAAACAAAAAGACACGTGCACTCAGACTCTTCCATTAGATTCTGAAGCTAATTCAAGAATAACTCAGTGTTTGCCACATGCTTTGTTCATGAACCATGATGTATTGTCCCCATCACCCAAAAAAAGAAAACAACAAAAACGACAATAAGAAAACAACAACGGTTAACTTTCAGAATGCTTACTAATTATTAGCACTTAGAAAAAGTGCTTTAATATGAAAAGTTATTTAATCCTCTCCATCACACTGTTAGGTAGGTACTACTAATCCTGTTTTACAGAGGAAGACAATGGGCCAGAGAGAAGGTAAGTGACTTGCCTGTAGTCTCACGGTTAATGGGTAGTTAAATCAAGAATCAAACACAGATTAACGGGGTTATAGGGTCTGAAGTCTTCTACTCTGCTTTCTTGGAAAGAGGACAGCAAATTGGCAGAACCTAGTCATAAAGTCAGAATCTGATTTCCAGTAATGGAGACTGGCTCTTATTTTGCATTTAAAATTTTAAAATACTATTACAATGATAAAAATATATTTTTTAAAAGGAAACCATCTTTTCTCTTACTCTCTATGGTTAAACTATGTTTACTTTTTCATTGTTATTACAGATTTTCTCAAATGCATACAGAATTTTTATATAGTTGTAGGTGTATAGAATATATAATTTTATATTCTATTTTTTTATTTTTCCACTAAATAATTCTATATGTCAATGCAGTTTTTAATAATTTTACATTTTAATGGATGTCTAATATTCCACAGAGTTGATGTACTAGAATTTTATTAAATTATTTCCTGCTACTGGCCATTTAAGTTGTTCTTGATTACTTCATTTTATAAATAATGCTGTAATGGATTTTCATGAGCTATTTCCTTAGGAAAGTATATTATCATGGATCTAATTTTATTGCCAAATTATGTTCTAGTTTATTCTGTCATCAGCATATAAGTGCAATACTGTTACCATAATTTTAATAGCATTTGGAATTATTATTTTAGGTTTTGGTTAGTTTAGAAGGTATGAAATGGTATATGTTATTTAATTAGTTTCTTTGATGTAGTGGGGTCATAAATTGATACCCTATCCTCTGATATGCTAAAAAATATGTAGTATTTTCATTTCCTATTGATGTTTTTTATGTGCCAGTTCATACAGTATTGTTTCTGTTTAAATAACTAGTCCATTCAAAAGTAAATTCTTTATTGGAAGTGACTGAGCTCATTAAAACTGCTCAGTCTCTCTAGGGAACTGCTTCCTGTTTTACAGTTGCACCCACCCCCCAACTTTGCATGCTGGAGATCTAAGGGGGCTATTTTGTCCCAGTTGTGGAAGGGCAGGGGGGCCTTGCATCCTTGCCTGTCCTCTAGACACTCATAGAAGCTCAGTGATTTCTGTGGGCCAGTGCTGATTCGGTTCTGCCCTTTGTACCAGTGAACACTGAGGTGTGAGTGATGCCACTGATGCCTTCCGGGTTTTGGGATGATTCCTGGCACCGTTCCAGGAGCTCGTGCCCTGAACAGCAAACCGCATGTGCAGCAGCCTCTCTGTCCTGACGTGAGGCTCTGCTTCTCCTGCAACACCCCCTCCCCCTCTCCCCTCACCTCTCGCTTGTGCATGGGGCAGCTCGTGGGTCCCCTGCACACACAGCACAGAAACCACAGGGCTGCCACCTCCCTTGGGTCATTCACCTGGACATCTGCCCCAGTGTGGCACTGCACCCCCTCCCACGTTGACATTAATCCTGTGAAAGGATTCTCTCCTAGGGGATGTAAGCTGCCTGCACACGAAAGGGGGAGAATGTGAGCAGTACCTATTGGGTTGGCCAAAAAGTGACTTCAGTTTTTAAGTAAAAATAAAAGGCACATTTTTTATTTTCACCATTTTATTGAACAATATATTCACCGTTTTGCCATTTTTCAGGCAACTTCATAATTCCCTTCATAATTCTATCTTCCCAAAACTTATATTTTTTGAGCGAAGAACTAACTGGTCCAGGTGCCTTTTACAGTCTTCCAGGGAACTGAAATTTTTTCCATTAAGAGAATTTTGTAAAGACCTAAATAAATGGAAATCTGAAGGTGCAATGTCTGGTGAATACGGCAGATGAATCAGAACTTCCCAGCCAAGCTGTAACAGTTTTTGCCTGATCATTAAATAAACATGCGGTCTTGTGTTCTCCTGATAGAAGATTATGCGTTTTCTATTGACTAATTCTGGATGCTTTTCGTTGAGTTCTGCTTTCAGTTGGTCTAATTGGTATTGGAATTAATCCTCTGGTTTCCTGGAAAGAGCTCACAATAGAGAACTCCCTTCCAATCTCATCATATACACAACATCTCCTTCTTTGGATGAAGACCAGCCTTTGGTGTGGTTGATGGTGGTTCATTTTGCTTGCCCCATGATCTCTTCCATTCCACATTATTGTACAGTATCCACTTTTCATTGCCTGTCACAATGTGTTTTAAAAACGGAACACTTTCATTACATTTTGATAGAGAATAGCAAGTGGAAATATTGTCAAGAAAGTTTTTTTCTGCTTAACTTATGTGGAACCCAAACATCAAAGTGATTAACATAACCAACCTGGTGCAAATGATTTTCAATGCTTGATTTAGATAGTTTGCGTATGTCGGCTATCTCCTGTGTGGTAGAACCTTGACTATTCTCAATTAATGTCTCAATCTGATCACTATCAACTTCAACTGGTCTACCCCACCATGGAGCACCATCCAGGGAGAAATCTCCAGCACGAAACTTTGCAAACCACTTTTGACACATTTGCTGAGTCGCAGCACCTTCTCTATACACTGCATAAATCTTTTTTTGCATTTCAGTTGAGTTTTTACCTTTCTTGAAGTAATAAAGCATAATATGCTGAAAATGTTGCTTTTTTTCTTCCATCTTCAATATTAAAATGGCTATACATTTACCAATTTTAATTTTTTTTAAGTGCACGTTGATATGACAGCTGTCACAGTACAATCTAACAAAATTGTTTTGAATGAAGTTAAAGACAACTAAGATTTACTAGAGCCACCTTATGGAAAAAAAACAGACAAGCTTTTTGCCCAACCCAAAACAATCTTCCCAGTGGTCCTGGTCTCCCTAAACATGGTTTAATATATTTTACTGGATATTCCCCTCTGGAGCTCCACTAGGAGACAGTGAAACAAAGATGTGTACTGTATTCACTCCCCTTTATTCCTGTCTTTCTTTTTCTGAAATCTGCTAAGCAGGAAGGGACAGATTTTACTTTTCACTTCTTATATTATGTTATATCCCATTTTTTCCAAAGTGTTATCTATCTTTCTTCCTTCTATGAGACTCAGTGGCCATGGGGCAGGGGAGGGAAGTTAGTAGCTTACTGAACAAGAAACAAACATTTAGAGTCATTTTTAAACTTGTAATTTGAAGTGTAATACACAAACATTAATATGAACACTCTATGACTTTTCACACAGTGAAAATACCTATAACCATCATCTGGGTCAAGAGGTAGAATAGGAACAGCAGCCAGACACTTCCCTCCTGTTTGCTCCCAAACATCACTCCTCATGCCTCTGTGCTAGTGGCCAGGTGTGGTTTTCTTTTCTTTTTTCTTTCTTCCTTTCTTTTTTTTTTTTTGTGGTAAGCGGACCTCTCACTGTTGTGGCCTCTCCCGTTATGGAGCACAGGCTCCGGACACGCAGGCTCAGAGGCCATGGTTCATGGGCCTAGCCGTTCCACAGCATGTGGGATCTTCCTGGACCAGGGCACGAACCCACATCCCCTGCATCAGCAGGCAGACTCTCAACAACTGCACCACCAGGGAAGCCCAGTATTTTTTTTTTTAACATCTTTATTGGAGTATAATTGGTTTACAATTTTTTGTTCGTTTCTGCTGTATAACAAAGTGAATCAACTATATGTATACATATATCACCATATCCCCTCCCTCTTGTGCCTCCCTCCCACCCTCCCTATCCCACCCCTCTAGGTGGTCCAAAAGCACAGAGCTGATCTCCCTGTGCTATGCAACTGCTTCCCACTAGCTATCTGTTTTACATTTGGTAGTGTATATATGTCAATGCCACTCTCTCACTTCGTCCCAGCTTACCTTTCTCTCTCCCCACGTCCTCAAGTCCATTCTCTACGTCTGCATCTTTACTCCTATCCTGCCTTTAGGTTCTTCAGAACGTTTTGTTTGTTTGTTTGTTTAGATTCCATATATATGTGCTAGCATATGGTATTTGTTTTTCTCTTTCTGACTTACTTCACTCTGTATGACAGACTCTAGGTCCATCTACCTCACTAAAAATAACTCAATTTCATTTCATTTTATGGCTGACCAATATTCCATTGTATATATGTGCCATATTTTCTTTATCCATTCATCTGTTGATGGACACTTTGGTTGTTTCCATGTCCTGGATATTGTAAATAGTGCTGTAATGAATGGTGTGGTACAGGACTCTTTTTGAATTATGGTTTTCTCAGGGTATATGCCCAGTTGTGGGATTTCTGGGACCTATGGTAGTTCTATTTTTAGTTTTTTAAGGAACCCCCAAACTCTTCTCCATAGTGGTTGTATCAATTTACATTCCCTCCAACAGTGCAAGAGGGTTCCCTTTTCTCCACACCTTCTCCAGCAGTTATTGTTTGTAGATTTTTTGATGATGGCCATCTGACCAGTGTGAGGTGATAATACCTCATTGTAGTTTTGATTTGTATTTCTCTAATGATTAGTGATCTTGAGCATCCTTTCATGTTGTTGGCAATCTGTATATCTTCTTTGGAGAAACGTCTATTTAGGTCTTCTGCCCATTTTTGGATTGGGTTGTTTGTTTTTTTGATATTGAACTTCATGAGCTGCTTGTATATTTTGGAGATTAATCCTTTGTCAGTTGCTTCGTCAGCAAATATTTTCTCCCATTCTGAAGGTTGTCTTTTCATCTTGTTTATGGTTTCCTTTGCTGTGCAAAAGCTTTTAAGTTTCATTAAGTCCAATTTGTTTATTTTTGTTTTTATTTCCATTTCTCTAGGAGGTGGGTCAAAAAGGATCTTGGTGTGATTTCTGTCATAGAGTGTTCTGTCTGTGTTTTCCTCTAAGAGTTTTATAGTGTCTGGCCTTACATTTAGGTCTTTTATCCATTTTGAGTTTATTTTTGTATATGGTGTTAGGGAGTGTTCTAATTTCATTCTTTTACATGTAGCTGTCCAATTTTCCCAGCACCACTTATTGAAGAGGTTGTCTTTTGACTGTCAGTATTTTACAGGCATTTAAAAATAAGGCATGTTGTTTATTTTCTGTGGCCAAATTCATATACATAAAATAGATTGACCTTATTATTTATTCAAATTTTCAATTGACATTTATTTTTCTCTAATTCAATATGTAACAAAGTAAAAGAAGTGAAATAAAATCTTGTTGCTGCTGCTCTTTTTATCACATATAATTTCTGACAACATTTTTGCTCTTATTTGATATTCATTTATGACATTCATAACTGTACTATGTTTATCATTAGTTGTAGCTTTTGGTATTATTATGATTGCAACCTTAATTTTTGCTTGTTTCTTTACAGTTGCCTATTCTTTTATTTTTAACTTTAAAGAATCACTTTGTGAATGTCTCATAAACATCCTAGCATTGCTATTTAGCTTATGATCTAATCTGCATATTTTTTCTTTAATAGGTGAGTTAAATTCATTTACATTTAATGTTATGACAGATATGTGGGGTTTTAATTCTGCCATATGTGATATTTTCTCTTTTTAGGTTTTTTTCTTAAAGCTCTCTTACTTTATTGTCTGTTTTCACTTATTGTTTGTTTTTGTGTTTCTTTTCACAGTTAGGAAGTTCCTTTTCTTCCATTATTCTAGTAAACAGTGTAAATTTTCTTAGTGTTTACATTTTTTATCTTAAATATGCTACTACCTTTATTACTTATTTTAAATGGTATTTTTGTTGCCTCTTAGCTCTTAAAATATATTAAACAACAATCTTATTCTATTTTGCAACTTTCCCCTTCTGCTTTCAAAGTTTTAAAAACCTTATTATTTCTACATAAAATTTTTATGACATATGTTTATCCCCTTTTCTCTATTATTTATCTTATGTAGTTAAATATTAAATGCTCATTTTTCATCTTTTTGCTGAATTTCTCTAGCCATATTTTAGTTAGCTAAAGTTGGCATCTAGCAGTTTCTTCAAGAAAAGCTATTACTGGGCTTTTCTGGTGGCGCAGTGGTTGAGAGTCTGCCTGCCGATGCAGGGGACGCGGGTTCGTGCCCCAGTCAGGGAAGATCCCACATGCCGCAGAGCTGCTGGGCCCGTGAGCCATGGCCACTGAGCCTGCGTGTCCGGAACCTGTGCTCCACAACGGGAGAGGCCACAACAGTGAGAGGCCAGTGTACTGCAAAAAAAAAAGAAAAGCTATTACCAAAGTTAATACTAACTTAGCAAGCTAACAAGTTATTAGTAACTTTTGAAGTAATAGTAAGCTATTACTTCAAGAACAGTATTACCGGGCTTCCCTGGTGGTGCAGTTGTTGAGAGTTCACCTGCTGATGCAGGAGACGTGGGTTCGTGCCCCAATATGGGAAGATCCCACATACCATGGAGCTGCTGGGCCCACGAGCCATGGTGGCTGAGCCTGCGCCTACGGAGCCTGTGCTCTGCAACGGGAGAGGCCACAACAGTGAGAGGCCCACGTACAGCAAAAAAAAACAAAACAAAAAAACAGTATTACCAAAGTTCTTGCATGTTCAAAACTGTTTATCTGTAGTGTTTATAACAAAGATAGAGCTTTGCTGGATGTAAATTTCTAGGTTCAAACTTTTTAACTTGAATTCTTTGTAAATATTATTCAATTACCTTCTGATACTGAATGATACTACAGAGAAAGAAGTTACCCTCTATTTTCCCTTTGTACATAGAGTGATTTTATAATATATCTTCAAGAACAAGTCTCTTTTGATAGGGAATAGAGTAATAACTGCACAGACACTGGGTAAACAGGTGCAAACCAGGAATCTCTTCATCAAGTCAGTATGCATGGACACTTTAAACTTATTAGAGTGTTTTCAGTTATGAATAACTGATTTTGTTTTTCTTAGAGAACCCAAATTATGTGAATGCTTGTTCTCTTTTAATTGTACAAATTTCAATTATTTTATCTCCAGTAATTTAAAAATTTAAAGTTTTTTCATTTTATTTATTTCTCACTATCCCTTATTGTATTTCCCAGTGTTTAGTCTCTTTTTACTTCTTCCAACTTTGTCTTTACTCTGTGTGTGTGTGTGTGTATGTGTGTGTGTGTATTGATCTACTTTCTTTGCATGTGTGAATTCAGCCAACACATTTTAATCTACTTGTTATTTTGTCATTTTTTTGCTAAATTCTTTCTCTAGAAACAAGAAGAATTTTTTTTATTAAAGAAGAGTCTTTTATTGATCAAAATAGAATAGACATTAAAATAAACACCTTTGTATTTAATGAATACTACACCAAATATTGCAGATATAAACTCACAAAAGCATAATCATATATACAGTAGTGATATATCCATCCATACACAGAAACCTATTTCCTACTGACAGGAATATCCTCTATTTTCAAGTTTCCAGGTATCATTTACTGAAGTTTACTACATATTAGATGATGAGGAATAGTTTAATAAGTACAAAATATAAAATGATCCAGACCCCTTTTGCTGACCATAATACAATAAACCAAAACTTAATAACTAGAGTATAAACAAAAAGTCTTGGAAATTAAAAAAAAAAGAAAACTCTCTCTAAATGACTCTTGGGTATAATAAAAATTTAAATTGCAATTACAAAATAGAGAATAACAGTAATTAGTACATTCTTTATCATAATTCATTAGATGTAACAAAAATTACTCAGATAAAAATTCATAGACCTAAAAGCTTGTTTTCTTAAATGAGATAGAATGAAAATAAAGCAACAAAACTTTTAGCACAAGAGGCTAGAAAATGAAAAGCAAATCTTATCTAAGGAGAGAAAATAAAAGGAACAAATATACATAAAATCAGAATCAATATATTGGAATAATAAAATAGACTTGGTGTAAATGCTGGGTTGATTCTTTGGAGAGCAAATTAAGTTATGAAATCAAAAATTAGTCCAATTTTTTAAAAAGGAGAGTTAATTTCCAGGCTTTGGAAATTATTCTAGAGAATCTCAAAAAGTAAAACTTTTCATTTAAAAAATGATTAACTAATTTTTGCCTAATCATGGCCAATAATGAGGCCTACTATGAATTCACTTTTAAGAGCAGGATCATTCCCCAGGCACTTCTTATACCTTCTTATTCTTTTCTATTTGTTTTCATAGTACTTCTCACATTGTAACATATTATACAATGTATTTATCATGTTTATTGTTTATTTTCTCTTCTCCAGCAGCAACTAAAATGGAAGGTCAGGAGAGTAGGGATTTTTGTCTTATTATTCACTAGAACAGTCTATGGCATATGGGTGCTAAATAAATATTTTCTGAACAAACAAATACAAATTATTCAGCCTTCATAGCAAGAACAACAACAAAATAAAATACACAGAAAAGCATAAAAAAAACTAATTTATTGTTTATGCCATCACAATTTACAAAAAGAAAACAGACAAGGAATTAGAGTGATGCTCTAACATCCCAGAGTCACACAGATGGGACAAGACTACATTGTATATATGTCTTTTCTCTTTCCAAAACTAAGCAATTGATATTTAATTTTCATCTCAGTTACACATCAGATTATAAATGAGTCCACATAAGAAATAAAAATTCCAAAATACAGGACAGTCAATTTTCTAGCAACATCTCATAGCTGGTTAGTAGTAGAACTGCTGACCCCACCTCACAGGCATCACCAGTGTGTCCCCTACACTTCTCTACTTAGAGCCATAAACCAGAAGAACAACTAGTTAACTCTGGTATATTAACAGTTGGTTTATATTCTGGTTCATCCACTAGAGTATTTTACTTTTTGATTATAAAATCTTCTAAATGTATCAAGTGACAATTTTGGTGGGAGGGAGCTAAATTTTCATTAGTCATCATCTCTTGCATGGCCAGAGTTTTCTAGTAGTTTTCTCAAAAAGGCTTATGCAAACATTTTCTAATCTCTGCTGTTCAAAACTGTTTATAGCTATAAACAGTTCTATTTAAAGGATAGGTTGGCCCTCACTTTGTTTCCTTGAATGTCTTATGTGTTGCTTCACTTTCTTCTGACACTGTTCCTGTGAAGAAATGTGATGCAAAACTGATTTTCTTCTTTTTCAAATGAATTAATCTGTTTGCATATTTGACCAACATATTTTAAAAATTAACTTTAAAATTCAATGTGTTTGCAGAATATGTGTTAATGTTAAACCTTTCAGATTAATAGACAAGGAGACATTTCAATATGTAGAATTGAACCTTCTTTTATTTCAGGAAACTTCTCTGGAACTATATTTTTAATTTCTATCTTATTGCTTTGATTTTGTTCTCAGAAGTCTCCACTTCTGCTACATTGGATTGCCTCTGCCTATCATTTATATTTTTGCTGTGGCCCAATCCTCTCACTCCTTCTCTGCCTTCATTTACATTGCATTTTGTTCTTTCTACTTTCTTTCCACATGTCTCTTACTGGGCTCTCTATGGGATCTATTCTCTGTTGAGTTCCTCATATCTTTTATTTTTTAAAATTTTTATGAGGGCATTTTTTACAATGGTGTGTTAGTTTCTGATTTAACAAAGTGAATCAGCTATACATGTACATATATCCCTGTATCTACTCCCTCTTGTGTCTCCCTCCCATCTTCCCTACCCCATCCTTCTAGGTGGTCACAAAGCACCAAGTTGATCTCCCTGTTGATCTCAGCTGCTTCCCACTAGCTATCCATTTTACATTTGGTAGTGTATATATGTCTGTGCCACTCTCTCACTTTGTCCCAGCTTACCCTTCCCCCTCCCTGTGTCCTCAAGTCCATTCTCTATGTCTGCATCTTTATTCCTGTCCTGCCCCTAGGTTCTTCAGAACCTTTATTATTATTATTATTTTTAGATTCCATATATATGTGTTAGCATACGGTATATTTTTTTCTCTTTCTGACTTACTTCACTCTGTATGACAGACTCTAGAGTTCCTCATATTTTTTGTCTTCCTTTCTGAAATGATTTTGCGGTCTGTTTATGTTTTCCTGAATTGCACCAGCTCTTGCTTCATGACCTCTTTTTTTTTTTTTGCGGTATGTGGGCCTCTCACTGTTGTGGTCTCTCTTGTTGTGGAGCACAGGCTCCAGACACACAGGCTCAGCGGCCTTGGCTCATGGGTCTAGTCACTCCACAGCATGTGGGATCCTCCTGGACTGGGGCACGAACCCGTGTCCCCTGCAGCAGGCAGACCCTCAACCACTGTGCCACCAGGGAAGCCCAGTCAGGGTCTTTTAAAGGCAAAGAAGGAAGGTTTGCATTACAAAGAATTTTAATTGGAGCCAGAGGCAGAAGCTAGCCTTTGCTGAAGGCTTTTGATCGTTAAGACCATCACTAGAGCGAGGGAAAAGGCAGCAAGGGTAACAAGTTTCAGGTTTCCTAGCAAAGTCCTTGGAATATTTGTGGTTTGATCCAGTTCAAAAGTTCATGGTTCCCCCTGGTGAGGACATAAGTAAGGTCCACCTCCTTAACCGCCTCCCACTCCACTTGAAACCCCCTGGCACAAGTGACTCCATTTTATTTCACTTTTCACACTTACTAAGAGAAAACACCCATATTGGGTGGGGTTCCCAGAAGGTCTCTCTCCATAAACCATCTGTCTTCTTACTTTCAGTATGTGATGAGTGCCTTGGTTAGAATGATGATCTACGGTCTAAGTACAGAAGATGTGGAAACTTGTGAACAAGTTCCTGCTTTGGGCAGCTTCCCTCCCGAGGGCTGTGGACTTGTGGGGTATCTAAGCCTTCATGGTATGTGCCAGTCTTGCAGGGCTGAGAGCCAGTGTGTTTTTCTAAGATGCTTCATAAATCTTTTCTTAGGTGTTGATTTTAAAGATTGTCTTGAAGTAATCTTATTTCTTTTATTTATACATTCTTAGGGGAATGTCCTCTTAATACTATAACAGAGATTAAATTGGACCAACTTATTTTAAACAGAATTGATTGATCTAGCAAGAAAGTTCAGATATGAAATCTAGTCAAAGTAATTAGGAGAATGAAAAAGAAAGACTACAAAATAACATTTACTCAAAATCTAAGATATTTAATAATGGAAGAATTTTACAGTCATCTTTAACATTATGGTTACTATTTAGATGAGTTTTCATATAAGGATAATATAAATTCAGGTTTACATATTAGAGCACAAAATACAGATTACCATTTACAAAATAAGAAAATGTGCTATTTTATTCATTAAAAGAAATAAATGAGTCTCTATTATGAAGTAAAATATACTTCCTATTCTTTACTAAGCTATTTAAATTTTAGAGAAACCAGGATTTGCATGAACATAGAATTGTTATGTTCTATATTTCATAAATATTAAATTTCAAATTGAAACACAAATGCTGCATGTAATAGTACATTCTTTATAAATGTGTCAATTAAACTTTTAAAGGAGATGAAAATCAGTACCTTGTATTCATTGCCATTTGAATTTTCTCAAATCACATGTTAATATCCTTCCTTCAGATCTAATTTCTATTCAATGTATCTTATAGAACATATGTCATGTTGGACATGGAAATCTTTTATTTGTGTTTAAAGTTAAATGAGCCCAGATGTTTGTAATTTTGACATTTGCCACCATTATAAAATAAGTCTAGTGATTTATTTCAGTATTATATATCTTCAAGGGTAAGTGGAAATAATAAGTGAATTCTGAGTCAGACTTAACTGGCTTTGTATTTCACAGCACTGTCTTTCATGTATTTTACACATAAATGATTTGTGTTGCTCTATTATGCAAGCATAAAAGTCAGTATAAGTGAAGACTCAGTGTGAATCTAAATCTGCTTTGTTTCCACATTATTGAGGATATGGTGACATTGAAATAAATGATTTTTTAAAAATAGAAACAATTAAGATATTCTTCCTCTTTTAGGAAAAGAAAGAAAAAACTTCTGTCATTGATTTATTGGATACTTATGATTTCTTTTTTGTTGTTGTTGTTTAGAAAATGTAAAAATGAACAAATTGTGTAACTTAAAATACTTTTTAGTGTTGGTAACAGTTTACAAATTCTCTGCTACATAACGCACTAAGTGTACTACTTGCTTGAAGAAGCTTGTCGCCCTTCTCCACCATATCTGTAAGACAAAGTCCCTAAGGCTAGAGGTGGGGAAAACCTTGAGCCACATACTTTGTAACTTGCATTTTGCAGATGAGAAAAATGAGGCTTAGAAAGCCTTCATCTCCTTTATCACAGCCCCTCATGTTATAGGTGCATGAGCCAGGAAAGCCCACAGGTCTGCTAACCAAGTGTTCTTTCCCTTACCCGAAAACTGTCATACTGTTGAATTCCAAATACTATTTTTGATAAGGGTTTCTATAAGGGTCTATTTTCCATCCTAAGGCAGTTTCTATATCTAAGGGAGGGTGCTCTCTTAGATTTGGTTGCAGCAAAAGATACCAACTATTCAAAATCCCACCTGAGAAGATATAGACAGGAAAGTAAATCTATGCTTTGACTCCAGCCTCTTTCAGGAATAGGTGGAGAGTCTGAAATGCGAAAAAGTGTCCTAGACACATTTTCAAAGCGATAAGGTATTTGGGGGTTACCTACTCCTTTCTTTAAAATGTCTTTGTGGCTGCGGGTTTAGTTAGATTATTTGCAAAATTATTTAATTTCCTTGGCTGATCTTTAATAGGAAGGAATTCTAAAATCTCACCCAAATGATTTCAATATATTTACACAAATAGCTCAAAGCTTTCTCTTGAAAGGGATAAAAGTTTTAAGCCCCAAAACAACAAAAGCATTTGATTTGATTCTTCACTTAGTTAAAGCTCTCTTATTGTAAGTTATGTATTTACAATACAGATTCTTCAATTTATTGAAGCTTTATCATATGAAATGCAGCTTCTATTTCTGGTTGTCCTCTGTGTGTTGAAGTCTATAGGACATTAAAGCAGCCACTGTCACCTTTCTATATTTCCTGTTTGCATAGGACATCTATTTTTCCTTCCCTTACTTTTAACCAACTTGTTTTTATAATTTTTAAATTTTTTTTTGCGGTACACTGGCCTCTCACCGCTGTGGCCTCTCATGCTGTTGAGCACAGGCTCTGGAAGTGCAGGCTCAGTGGCCGTGGCTCACAGGCCCAGCTGCTCCACGGCATGCAGGATCCTCCCAGACTGGGGCACGAACCCGTGTCCCCTGTATCGGCAGGCGGACTCCCAACCACTGCGCCACCAGGGAAGCCCTAACCAACTTGTTTTTAAAGTAGGTTTTGTCAATAGCACAGGGTTAGTTTTCATTTGTTTGTTCTAAATCCATGTTGATAATCTATGGCTGGCTTTTATTCCGAGCCCTTAGTGAGCACTTAATTATTATACAGTTGTATTTAGGTCTACAATTTTACCATTGGTGTTTTTTTGTTTGTTTGTTTTTGTTGCTGCTATTTTGCTCTTTTTCATTTTTTCTGCCTTGTTTAGAATTATTAAATACGGATTCAAATAAAGTCTTAATTTATTGATTGTTTTTCACCTATCTCACTTTGCACTTTTTTAGTGGTGGTTTTAGGAATTACAATATGTATCCTTCAAATCTTGCTGTATATATAGAGTTAATATTGTACCACTTGACACTGAATGTAGAAATCTTGCTACTGTCTAGGTCTATTTACCCCACCCTCTCATTGCATACTTAATAGTTGTCATGTTAGAGCTACATGGGTGCTATCTGTCACAAGACAATATTATATTTTAAACTATAATATATGTTAAATTAAATTAAGAGGAAAAACAGTCTTTTAAATTTACCCATATGTATATCATTTTCAATGTTCTTCAGATTTCCTTGAAGATTTGAGTTTCAATCTGGTATTGTACTCCTTTAGTTTACTTATCCTTTCTTGTAGTGCAGGTCTACTGGTGAAAAATTCATAGTTTTTTTTTTTTAATCTGAAGAATTCCTATTTTTCTTTATTCTTGAAGGTTGGTTATGTGGGGTACAGAATTCTGTTTAAAGATGTCTTCTTTTCTCAATTTTTACAAACTAGAATATATTCTAAAGCCCAGTTTCTGGGAGATCCAGGTTAAATAATGGCTAACATTCTAAGGTAGACAATTTTAACTGCAGTTTTCTATTTTTAACAGAAATTTTGGAATGAAAAACATTCTTCAGACAAAGAAGTAGAAAATAATGCTTTCATATGTCCTTAATTTAAACAGTAATTTAAAAAGTCAATTGCAGACACACTCCTTTAACAAATAGTATTCACCCCTTTTTAATGATAAATCTTAATATTTTTTTTTTGCCTTAACTTACACATGTAGAGTAACTTCACCTTTTTGTAAATGATGAAATAAAATTAGTCAAAGTGTCACCTAATCAGTTTAATGCCTTTCTCACTGGAAATGCCTTCTCCTTCCTTGTTTCTTTTCTACCATTTCTGTTCTTCTCCTTTGGTGCTGGAAATTTTTACTTAACATTAAATTATTTCTTCATTTGCTTTATTTCTCTTTCTCTAGCCTTTTTGACTCACTTGAATCCAAGAGTCACATCTTGCATTCACATCATCTGTGCATATACATATCCACTTAAACACTTAAAATTTCCATGAATGTAGAGTATTCAGTAAATATTTTTGATGTATAAGAGACTGCTTAAAACTCCTATGGTGATTTTTTTTTCTTATGAGGAAAGAACAAGTTGCCAGCCTGTTTGTACTGAGGAATTACTGAAAGATATTATGATCCTTTCTTGGTAAAAGAGGAAGGTAATATTCATGTTGAAGGTGTTTAAATTTAGCTATTTTGTATGTTTGGGCATCAATGTATATTTATGAGAAAGTGAATTAGAGCTCATTTTGTGCAATTTAGTGAGACTTGGTCATGAAGATAATCTAACTTTAATTTTAATGCATTATTCATTTCTATCTGAAGCAAAATCAAGTAGGAGCTGATAAACTCTTGTTAATAGAAGTAGGCCTTAGAAGGAAATAAGTTACTGAAAAATAAACTCACATATCTGATGTAAAATTGATAAGAGATTGGATTATGAGTCAGTGAGGGTTAGGTATGTGTTTGATTGAAAGATGAACAAGGGCAGAAGTGGAGGACACTACGAAGGCTTGAGGTAGAGGGGAAATTCTTATCTGCATGTTTTCTTGAGAACAAAGACATCATCTTAGGATTTATTTTTGTTGTTGTTGTTGCAGCTATTTATTTATTTATTTTTAAGCAGAGGGTGAGATTGGTCCAATTTGGTGTGCCCTCTTTAATTGAAAGGAGTTTGGATTCAAGAACTCTCCTTACATTCTTTCACTCTTCTTTTTTCCTTAATTTTTATTTTATATTGGAATATAGTTGATTTAAAATGTTGTGTTAGTTTCAGGTGTATGGTAAAGTGATTCAGTTTTACATACACATATATCCATTCTTCTTCAGATTCTTTTCCCATATAGCTTATTACTGAATATTGAGTAGAGTTCCCTGTGCTATACAGTACATCCTTGTTGATTGTCTGTTTTATACATAGTAGTGTATATATGTTACTCCCAAATTCTGAATTTATCCCCCCCACCTTTCCCCTTCGGTAACCATAAGTTTGTTTTCAAAGTCTATGAGTCTGTTTCTGTTTTGTAAATAAGTTCATTTGTATCACATTTTTTGATTCCACATATAAGTGATATTATATGATATTTGTCCTTCTCTGTCTGACTTAGTTCACTTAGTATGATAATCTCTAGGTCCATCCATGTTGCTGCAAATGGCATTAGTTCATTCTTTTTTTATGGCTGAGTAACATTCCATTGTATATATGTATCACATCTTCTTTATCCATTCATCTGTTGATGGATATTTAGGTTGCTTCCATGTCTTGGCTATTGTAAATAGTGCTGCAATGAACATTGGGGTGCATGTATCTTTTTGAATTATTATTTTCTCCAGATATTACTAAAAACAGAGTTACCATATGATTCAGCAATCCCACTCCTAGACATATATCCAGAGAAAACCATAATTCTTAGGCTTTCTTAGTAAGAAACTTGGAGGGGACTTAGAAGTCAGCTAGCAGATCCAAAAGGAGCTATTGATACCACAACAGGCATCCATCCTCAGTGGCTAATTACCCACTGTGACAGTATACTGCCCTATGATAGAGGCAGTGAGGATGTGGTACCATTTGTACTTTTTGTAAATAACCAGTCTTAAGTTCTCAGACTAGTCAGGTCACTGGACGAATAAAATAGGTTGTTTTTGTTTTACCTGATTAATGTGGAAGTCATCTGAGGTATTAAAATGAATGGATGAACCAATAAACATAAATTTTCAACAGTAAAAATTTGCTACTATGTACTTAAAGATATGCTTAAGAAGGTGTATCATTTAGGATGCTTTTGGCTACACGTAAAATAAATCTTGAATATAACATTGTTTCTCATCTCACAGAGCAGGAGGTCTGGAGGTAGGACAGGACCCTGGCCTCACACTATCAGGGCTCTGCTTCCATCTCTTTGCCATTCAGCATTTCTTTATTTTTGGTCTTGGTTTTGGCTTTGCTCTTGTTCAGATGATGATTGTCATCTCCTACTGGGCAACATTATCCTATTCGCCTATGGTGAGAAAAAGAAACGCTCTTCTAATTATGGAATTTAGTAAGCCCTCTTCTTCAGTCTGATTGATCTATATATCCTCTCCTAGGACAGTAACAATCTCCAAGAGAATGCAAAGTACCTTTGGCTTAACTCTGACTTTCTGAAACAAACAAACAAACAAACAAAAACAACCATTGTCAAAGGTTAATATGATTGGCTTAGAATACTCAGAACACAGACTAATTATTTTTTAAAGGAGGAAAGAAGGAATGGATGCAGGTTAGACCACCTCAGCATTTATGGAAATATGTTATTGGTAATATAATAAGCATAGAATAGAGATGTGAAAGACAAAAAACAAAATAAATAAATCATTTTATTCTACTTTTATCCATTGAAATACCACCTTATTTCATGTTACTGACTGCATTTACCCATCAAAACTGAGAAAGTTAAGATCATAAATTCTGGAGATTTCTTCAAATTGTGAGAAAATCTGAAGGTTACAATTGGTATTCTTTTTCTGAGTCTTAGAGGAAAACTGCAAAGTCTTAGCTTATGTTAAAATTATTTGAAGGTTTTCTTCAATGTTTAGTTTGAGATGATAAAAATTACATTTAAAAGTTTCTATATATTAATTTAAAATTAGTTAAAAATAATAATGCCAATATTTTCATTAATTCATATATTCAGGTATCTGCTCTTCAACAATGCCAGTAAGAAAAAATGATAAAAATTTTAAAAGGTTCAGTTATTCAAGTAAACAAACAAAAAAATATGTCCAAAGAATAAATGACTTTTTAAAAATGCCACAGGAATTAATCACTATTCTTTTTAAAATATGTGAGAAAGCACCTTGAAAACACATCAGATAATCTTAATGTCTTCAAGAGAGCCTAAAAGTTTGATGATCCTATTCTGAAAATTTTCCTATTGTTATTTGTTTAAAACTCATAATGCCTATCTCCAGATTTACAAAATTTGCAATAAGAAAAGCTATAATAAGTCAAATATATAACTTACCTAAGAAAGTTGAGGGGCTTCCCTGGTGGCGCAGTGGTGGAGAGTCTGCCTGCCGATGCAGGGGACGTGGGTTCGTGCCCCGGTCTGGGAAGATCCCACATGCCGCGGAGCGGCTGGGCCCGTGAGCCATGGCCGCAGAGCCTGAGCGTCCGGAGCCTGTGCTCCGCAAGGGGAGAGGCCACAACAGTGAGAGGCCTGCGTACCGCAAAAAAAAAAAAAAAAAAAGAAGGTTGAAATATTTCAAGTGATTTTCTTAATGGGTGTGTTGTAAGTGGCTTACTTTGAGGACTCAAATCATAATAGAGCTTCCTCTGGGATGGAAAAATATCTACTGGAATGTTTTATAATTAGCAGAGGGTCTTAAACTTTAAGTGTCTATTTATGACTAAAATACTATAAAATACTTAACCTGAATTGGCTCCTTTGTCCAAATTTTTTGTTTACTGTGAAAGGTCAAAATTTTGAAACATTAGGTATAAATCTGACATAATATGTTTAACCAGTCTTAGTGCTCTTTCAGAAGTTGTTACTGACTCCCCTAAATGTTTCTGCAGTCTAGGCCCTTGTCCCCCCACCCCTCTGCCCCTTGGCTGTGGAGCATTTGTCCTACTGTGCACAAATCCCTCTGGAAAAGTGTAGGTAAAAAGAAATCTTTAAAGTAAAAGTGACCTGATTTGGTGCTTAATTCTTTCACAGACTAGGAATTTTGTTTTCTCTCTAAATTCCAAACCACAGTCTAATGGTAATAACTTATAGTCATTAGAAAGCTGGAGGCAGAAACTGCATCATGAAGTGAATATGTACCTAATTTTATAATCTACATTCATCTGACTTCTGCTTAGAAAGTTCATATGCACCAAGTCTATAGAAATGATTCTACAACAATGTCAAATTCTTAATCTCCTTTAAAACTCCCATAACTCTTACTACTCAAAGTGAAATTAGTTGAATAGAAATAGATAATGAATAATAGGCAACCTGAAAAGATATGTCTTTTTAGGATCACATGCATAAGCCTTTTAGAAAGGATGCTAATAAGGTTTACCCATAAACATGTCAGAAAAATTATTTAACTTAAATATCAAGGAATTTTAAAACTGAACTAAAGTAGTTAAAATTAAAGCAAGGGCTATTGTTTCTTTTATAGGGACTTATATTATTAGGAAATTAAAGTTGGAAACATTATTTTATACTGGGAGCTCCATAGAAAATATCTGATAAACACGAAACGTGGAAGATGGATAACGAATGAGGCCAGTGAAATTTACATTAAAGTCAGTGAAGTACATTGTCCTCATTGGTACTACTTAGTTTATAGTAGTAAAAATAAGTCCTATCACCTATTAGTAGACATATGCAGGGCCTTTAAACCAATTACATCAGTTTTTAACCAAATTGAGGTAGGAGGTAGATGGGCCCCCCAGGGTAAGCAGTTGGAGATTCATTCCCTGTGGATATACTCCAATATGAGAATAGCAGGACAATCAAGAGAGTATGCTGAGCCCTACCCAGATGAAAGATAAGCGACCACATATTTCTCATTTTTGAAGTCAAAGAGAACTTACCAACTAGAAAGCTCCTTGGAGGTCAAAAGGGGAGTGATGTCAAATCCACTCATAGGCCTCTTCTGTGGAATCCATTTTGGCTGAGAGACATTCATGCACACATGGGAGGATCCTGTGATAAACCAAATACAGACTCAGAACCAGGCAAATCAAAATGATTGGCCAAAAGAAACCCAGAAGAAATGCCCCATATAAGTGATTTATTCTACCACAAAGGTGCGACTCTCCCTCTGAGTTTTCCTGGGTGTCTATCCACATGTACTCTTTTCCTCCTATGAACACTTTACTTGTTTCACTACTTTCTGTCTTTGTGGGAATTCTTCTCTGCAAAGCCGAAGGGCCAGGGCCTTGTCACTGACCACTGGTCTAACGGCTAGGATTCGGTGCTCTCACTGCCGCAACCCAACCTCAATCCCTGGCCAAGAACCGAAACCCTGCTTCAAGCCACTGCAGGTCGAGGACATCCAAGTTCAAAATGACTGATTCTCCCATATTATATAGACATAGCATTTATTGAATAAGTATAATTAAATTAAATATAATTCTGATAATTAGAGATAAAATGGTAAACATTTTAATTCTTTGGGGGAAAACATACTCTGTTAAATAGACATTAACTACTATTATATTAGTCTGTTATTTCAAGGAAGAATTTATCAAATATCCTACAAACCTTTATCTTTTTGGTTTATAAATTAGTAAGACAAAGAATTATACTTTTTTAAGTAAAAGAGAAAGTTGAAACCTCAATCAAACCCAACAGCAAACAAGCAACAATCCTTGTAGAATAATTAATTTGTAAGTCTCTCTCATGAAACTTATTAGAAAAGAATTTGGCATAGTCAATAGACTTTTTTCCATGTTACAATTTTAATTGAGAATGACTATATATATGTATATTTAATATATAATTTTAATATATTAAATAGTATATTAATATACAGTTTTAGTAATATATTAAATATATACTCAATGTAGATTTAAAAATTGTTCTTCAAAGTGAACTACTATATATTTTTTTTAAGTTTCAGAGGTTTGCTACTAGATTATGAAATAAAACACCCAGTGATAATCCAACTGTAATTTGCAAAAGAAGTGGCATAAAACCCAAATATTTTTTGAAAGCATTAATTTGGAAAAGTAAGAGTCTGTTTCTGAATCTGTAACTGCTATTTCCTATGATATAAAAACAGATATGAATATTTGGAATTTGTGCTTTCAAAACATATTTGTATTCAATATTTTTTCCTTGAAATTATATTTAAGATTACAGTAGAAAATAACTATGTTTCTTAAATAAAGTTTTAGCCACTTTTTTTTCAAAGCAAGTGCAATGCTAATTCTGTTTTACTGTATTAGGTATGTAGTAGTTAATGTACGTTGGTGAATAAGATATTCAGAGCTTCTGGGAGTATTGGTGACTTTATATTAAAAAGAAAAAAATGTCATGACTGTATCAGCAGACATTCAGAAAAAAAAAAATGCTGTGTGTTTTTCAGTTGACCTTTGTGGTTTTTCAGTGCCAGTCGTGGGCTGCATTTGTAAAGCCTTTGTGAAGGGAAGGACGGTAGCTGAGTGGGTGAATCAATAGAGCAGGGTGAATCTATACACAGTTGTAGAGCTAAAAGGACCCACACAGTCCATTCTTTCACTATCAGCTAGAATCCATACTGGGTTAAAGTATGGATAAACAAGAAAACACCAATCTCTACAACTATTAAGACATTTTTACAAGTGTTTTCTCTACTTCCACACCAATGCAAAACCATTGACATAGCCCTCAACAACCCTGGAGTATATAAGATATCAGAGAGAACAACTTCACTCTAAGAGGGTATAAAGGAATTGCCTTCTAACCAAATTGAAATGAGTGATTCCCATATTTGCCTGGAGTGCCGAACTTCTAATTCCTTTAAACTTACTGAGAAATTCTATCAGAATGGAAAAATCTGATTTAATTTGAAAATTGTGTTTTGGGTTTGATTGGTAAAATCACACAATATAAATAATTTTGAAGCTAAAAAATATATTTAAGTCTCACTTCTCTCTGAGTGGGACCCTGACCTGTCAGTTTGTGTGTGTGTTTGTGTGCTCGATTAAATCCTCTTAACTATAAAAATATATATATATATATATATATATACATATATATATATATATATATATATATATATATATATATATATATATATATATATATTTAAGAACAATCTGTGGATGGTATCCTAAGAACAATCTGTGGATGGTATCCTTACATGTAAAATGAACATAAAGTATTACTTTATTGGCAAACGTAGACTTTTGTAACTCCCTGAAAACCTTGCTGTGTTTTAGTTCTACAGATTGCATCACCACAAAAGTGAAGAAAAGCTACTTTACAAGGTTTAGTTATTCATTCAATAAACATTTAAGGATCATACCTACAGAGTGCCTGCCATGTGCCTGTGGGCATTGTGTCCTGAATTTACAATCTACTGGGGAGTCACTCAAACACAGCTAGGTCTAAAACTGTGACCATACTTTTAGGGGTAACGTTTGGAATTACTGAAAGGAAATTTTCTTCCACAAAAACTTTGTAGTGGCTCCAAGATTTACTTTACTGGTAGAGCTAGTGGCCTTCATTTCCTCAATGAAGTGAAGTGCTGTGACCACAGCACAGGGACTCTGTCACCTGTGACTTCAGGGAAGACAGTGGGCACCTTGTCCAGGGTCCAGGCAGCACCTCAACCCAGTTCAGCTTCCCTTTGATCTTCTCCACATCTCCTCCTTCCTTTACTGAAGGAAGGCTTTGATCATCTTCACACATGCAAAACAGTTGAATTTATGCTAATATGCAATCTTCTTCTAAACTTTCTCATTAAGTTTTTTTTACATCATTATTTAGAGTATAATTGCTTTACAGTGGGGTTAGTTTCTGCTTTATAACAAAGTGAATCAATTATACATATATATATCTTCCCATATCTTCTCCCTCTTGTGTCTCCCTCCCTCACACCCTCCTTATCCCACCCATCCAGGTGATCACAAAGCACAGAGCTGATCTCCCTGTGCTATGCGGCTACTTCCCACTAGCTATCTATTTTACGTTTGGTAGTGTACATATGTTCATGTCACTCTCTCACTTTATCACAGTTTATCCCTCCCTCTCCCCATATCCTCAAGTCCATTCTCTAGTAGGTCTGTGTCTTTATTCCAGTCTTGCCCCTAGGTTCTTCACAACATTTTATTTTTTCTTAGATTCCATATATATGTGTTAGCATATGGTATTTGTCTTTCTCTTTCTGACTTACTTCACTCTGTATGACAGACTCTAGGTCCATCCATCCACCTCACTCCAAATAACTCCATTTCGTTTCTTTTTATGGCTGAGTAATATTCCATTGTATATATGTGCCACATCTTCTTTATCCATTCATCCAATGATGGATACTTAGGTTGTTTCCATCTCCTGGCTATTGTAAATAGAGCTGCAATGAACATTTTGGTACATGACTCTTTTTGAATTATGGTTTTCTCAGGGTATATGCCCAGTAGTGGGATTGCTGGGTCATATGGTAGTTCTATTTGTAGTTTTTTAAGGAACCTCCATACTGTTCTCCATAGTGGCTGTACCAATTCACATTCCCA
>RJWK010002008.1:14169-46429 GCA_004363435.1 Platanista minor | reverse complement strand
CTGCAAAAGTGTTCACTTTTCTCCACACCCTCTCCAGCATTTATTGTTTCTATATTTTTTGATGATGGCCATTCTGACCGGTGTGAGATGATATCTCACTGTAGTTTTGATTTGCATTTCTCTAATGATTAATGATGTTGAGCATTCTTTCATGTGTTTGTTTGCAGTTTGTATATATTCTTTGGAGAAATGTCTATTTAGGTATTCTGCCCATTTTTGGATTGGGTTTTTTTTTTTGGTATTGAGCTGCATGAATGGCTTGTAAATTCTGGAGATTAATCCTTTGTCAGTTGCTTCATTTGCAAATATTTTCTCCCATTCTGAGGGTTGTCTTTTGGTCTTATTTGTGGTTTCCTTTGCTGTGCAAAAGCTTTGAAGTTTCATTAGGTCCCATTTGTTTATTTTTGTTTTTATTTCCATTTCTCTAGGAGATGGGTCAAAAAGAATCTTGCTGCGATTTATGTCATAGAGTGTTCTGCCTATGTTTTCCTCTAAGAGTTTGATAGTTTCTCTCCTTACATTTAGGGCTTTAATCCATTTTGAGCTTATTTTTGTGCATAGTGTCAGGGAGTGTTCTAGTCTCATAGTTTTACATGTACCTGTCCAGTTTTCCCAGCACCACTTATTGAAGAGGCTGTCCTTTCTCCACTCTACATTCCTGACTCCTTTATCAAAGGTAAGGTGACCATATGTGTGTGGGTTTATCTCTGGGCTTATTACCCTGTTCCATTGATCTATATTTCTGTTTCTGGGCCAATACCATACTGTCTTAATTACTGGAGCTTAGTAGCACAGTCTGAAGTCAGGGAGCCTGATTCCTCCAGCTCCGTTTTTCATTCTCAAGATTGCTTTGGCTATTCGGGTTCTTTTTTGTTTCCATACAAATTGTGAAATTTTTTGCTCTAGTTCTGTGAAAAATGCCAGTGGTAGTTTGATAGGGATTGCTTTGAATCTGTAGATTGCTTTGGGTAGTAGAGTCATTTTCACAATGTTGATTTTTCCAATCCAAGAACATGGTATATCTATCCATCTATTAGTAGCACCTTTAATTTCTTTCATCAGTGTCTTATAATTCTCTGCATACAGGTCTTTTGTCTCCTTAGGTAGGTTTATTCCTAGATATTTTATTCTTTTTGTTGCAATGGTAAATGGGAGTGTTTTCTTGATTTCAGTTTCAGATTTTTCATCATTAGTGTATAGGAATGCCAGAGATTTCTGTGCGTTAATTTTGTATCCTGCTACTTTACCAAATTCATTGATTAGCTCTAGCAGTTTTCTGGTAGCATCTTTAGGATTCTCTATGTATAGTATCATGTTATCTGCAAACAATGACAGCTGTACTACTTCTTTTCCTATTTGGATTCCTTTTATTTCCTTTTCTTCTCTGATTGCTGTGGCTAAAACTTCCATAATTATCTTGAATAAGAGTGGTGAGAGTGGGCAACCTTGTCTTGTTCCTGATCTTAGTGGAAATGCTCTCAATTTTTTCACCATTGAGGACGATGTTGGCTGTGGGTTTGTCATATATGGCCTTTATTATGTTGAGGAAAGTTCCCTCTATGCCTACTTTCTGCATGGTTTTTATCATAAATCTGTGTTGAATTTTGTCAAAAGCTTTCTCTGCATCTATTGAGATGATCATATGGTTTTTCTTCTTCAATTTGTTAATATGGTGTATCACGTTGATTGATTTGCAAATATTGAAGAATCCTTGCATTCCTGGAATAAACCCCACTTGATCATGGTGTATGATCCTTTTAATGTGCTGTTGGATTATGTTTGCTAGTATTTCGTTGAGGATTTTTGTGTCTATGTTCATCAGTGATATTGGCCTGTAGGTTTCTTTCTTTGTGACATCTTTGTCTGGTTTTGGTATCAGCGTGATGGTGGCCTTGTAGAATGAATTTGGGAGTGTTCCTCCCTCTGCTATATTTTGGAAGAGTTTGAGAAGGATAGGTGTTAACTCTTCTCTAAATGTTTGATAGAATTCGCCTGTGAAGCCATCTGGTCCTGGGCTTTTGTTTGTTGGAAGATTTTTAATCACAATTTCAATTTCAGTGCTTGTGATTAGTCTGTTCATATTTTCTATTTCTTCCTGAGTCAGTCTTGGTAGGTTGTGTTTTCTAAGAATTTGTCCATTTCTTCCATGTTGTCCATTTTATTGGCATAGAGTTGCTTGTAGTAATCTCTCATGATCATTTATATTTCTGCAGTTTCAGTTGTTACCTCTCCTTTTTCATTTCTAATTCTACTGATTTGAGTCTTCTCCCTTTTTTTCCTGATAAGTCTGGCTAATGGTTTATCAATTTTGTTTATCTTCTCAAAGAACCAGCTTTTACTTTTATTGATCTTTGCTATTGTTTCCTTCATTTCTTTTTCATTTGTTTCTGATCTGATCTCTATGATTTCTTTACTTCTGCTAACTTTTTTTTTTGTTGTTGTTGTTCTTCTTTCTCTAATTGCTTTAGGTGTAAGGTTAGGTTGTTTATTCGAGATGTTTCCTGTTACTTAAGGTATGATTGTATTGCTATAAGCTTCCATCTTAGTACTGTTTTTGCTGCATCCCATAGGTTTTTGGTCGTTGTGTCTGCATTGTCATTTGTTTCTAGGTATTTTTTGATTTCCTCTTTGATTTCTTCAGTGATCATTTCGTTATTAAGTAGTGTATTGTTTAGCCTCCATGTGTTTGTAATTTTTACAGATTTTTTCCTGTAACTGATATCTAGTCTCATAGCACTGTAGTCGGAAAAGATATTTGATACAATTTCAGTTTTCTTAAATTTACCAAGGCTTGATTTGTGACCCAAGATATGATCTATCCTGGAGAATGTTCCATGAGCACTTGAGAAGAAAGTGTATTATGTTATTTTTGGATGGAATGTCCTATAAATATCAATTAAGTCCATCTCGTTTAATGTATCATTTAAAGCTTGTGTTTCCTTATTCATTTTCATTCTGGATGATCTCTCCATTGATGAAAGTGAGGTGTTAAAATTCCCTGCTATTAATGTGTTACTGTCGAATTCCCCTTTTATGGCTGTTAGTATTTGCCTTATGTATTGAGGTTCTCCTGTGTTGGGTGCATAAATATTTACAATTGTTGTATCTTCTTCTTGGATTGACCCCTTGATCATTATGTAGTGTCCTTCTTTGCCTCTTGTAATAGTCTTCATTTTAAAGTCCATTTTGTCTGATATGAGAATTGTTGCTCCAGCTTTCTTTTGGTTTCCGTTTTCATGGAATATCTTTTTCCATCCCCTTACTTCCATTCTGTATGTGTCTCTAGGTCTGAAATGGATCTCTTGTAGACAGCATATGTATGGGTCTTATTTTTGTATCCCTTCAGCCAGTCTGTGTCTTTTGGTGGGAACATTTAATCCGTTTACATTTATGGTGATTATCGACATCTGTGTTCCTATTCCCATTTTCTTAATTGTTTTGGGTTTGTTATTGTAGGTCTTTTCCTTCTCTTGTGTTTCTTGCCTAGAGAAGTTCCTTTAGCATTTGTTTTAAAGCTGGTTTGATGGTGCTGAACTCTCTCAGCTTTTGCTTGTCTGTAAAGTTTTTAATTTCTCCATGAAATCTGAATGAGATCCTTGCTGTGTAGACTAATCTTGGTTGCAGGTGTTTCTCCTTCATCACTTTAAATATGTCTTGTCAGTCCCTTCTGGTTTGTAGAGTTTCTGTTGAAAGATCAGATGTTAACCTTATAGGGATTCCCTTGTGTGTTTGTTGTTTTTTCTTTGCTGCTTTTAATATGTTTTCTTTGTATTTAATTTTTGATAGTTTGATTAGTATGTGTCTTGGCATGTTTCTCCTTGGATTTAACCTGTATGGGACTCTCTGTGCTTCCTGGACTTGATTAACTATTTCCTTTCCCATATTAGGGAAGTTTTCAACTATAATCTCTTTGAATATTTTCTCAGTCCCTTTCTTTTTCTCTTCTTCTTCTGGAACACCTATAATTCGAATGTTGGTGCGTTTAATGTTGTCCCAGAGGTCTCTGAGACTGTCCTGAGCTCTTTTCATTCTTTTTTCCTTATTCTGCTCTGAGGTAGTTATTTCCACGATTTTATCTTCCAGGTCACTTATCCGTTCTTCTGCCACAGTTATTCTGCTATCGATCGCATCTAGAGTATTTTTAATTTCATTTATTGTGTTGTTCATTGTTGCTTGTTTCATCTTTAGTTCTTCTACGTCCCTTTTAATTCTATTTCCAAGGTTTTGGATCATCTTTACTATCATTATTCTGAATTCTTTTTCAGATAGACTGCCTATTTCCTCTTCATTTGTTAGGTCTGGTGGGTTTCTATCTTGGTCCTTCATCTGCTGTGTGTTTTTCTGTCTCCTCATTTTGCTTGTCTTACTGTGTTTGGGATCTCCATTTTGCAGGCTGCAGGTTCTTAGTTCCCCTTGTTTTTTGTGTCTGTCCCCAGTGGCTAAAGTTGGTTCAGTGGGTTGTGTAGGCTTCCTGGTGGAGTGGACTAGTGCCTGTGTTCTGATGGATGAGTGTTTATCTTGTCTTTCTGGTGGGCAGGTCCACGTCAGGTGGTGTGTTTTGGGGGTGTCTGTGGACTTATTATGATTTTAGGCGCCTACCTGCTAATGGGTGGGGTTGTGTTTCCGTCTTGCTAGTTGTTTGGCATAGGGTGTCCAGCACTGTAGCTTGCTGGTCTTTGAGTGAAGCTGGGTGCTGGTATTGAGATGGAGATCTCTGGGAGATTTTCGCCATTTGATATTATGCGGGATTGGGAGGTCTCTTGTAGACCGGTGTCCTGAATTTGGCTCTCCCACCTCAGAGGCACAGCACTGCCTCCTGGCTGCAGCACCAAGAGCCTTTCATTCACACTGCTCAGAATAAAAGGGAGAAAAAGTAGAAAGAATGAAAGAAAGAGAGAGAGAGAGAGAGAGAGAGGAAGGAAGGAAGGAAGGAAGGTTAAAATAGAATAATGTTAGATAAAATAAAATAAGGTTATTAAAATAAAAAATTATTAAGATAGAAAAAAGAATTTTTTTATGTTTGAAATAAACCAAATAAAACCCCAGACAGATAGTACCCTAGGACAAATGGTGAAAGCAAAGCTCTACAGACAAAATCTCACTCAGAAGAATATACATAAACTCTCATAAAAAGAAAAGGGTGAAAAAAAATAAATATTCCTCTCAAAGTCCACCTCCTCAATTTGGGATGATTCATTGTCTATTCATGTATTTCACAGATGCACGGTAATTCAAGTTGATTGTGGGGATTTAATCCGCTGCTCCTGAGGCTGCTGGGAGAGATTTCCTTTTCTCTTCTTTGTTCGCACAGCTCCCGGGGCTCAGCTTTGGATATGGCCCCGCCTCTGCATGTAGGTCGCTGGAGGGCATCTGTTACTCCCTCAGACAGGACTGGGTTAAAGGAGCAGCCGAGTCGGGGGCTCTGGCTCACTCAGGTCGCGGGGAGGGAGGGGCACGCAGTGCGGGGCGAGCCTACGGCGGCAGAGGCCAGTGGGATGTTGCACCAGCCTGAGGCGCGCTGTGCGTTCCCCCGGGAAAATTGTCCCTGGATCACGGGACCCTGGCGTTGGCGGGCTGCACAGGCTCTGGGAGGGGAGGTGTGGAGAGTAACCTCTGCTCGCCCACAGGCTTCTTGGTGGCGGCAGCAGCAGCCTTAGCGTCTCAGGCCCGTCTCTGCTGGTAGCCGCAGCTCACACCCATCTCTGGAGCTCCTTTAAGCAGCGCACTTAATCCCCTCTCCTCGAGCACCAGGAAACAAAGAGGGAAGAAAAAGTCTCTTGCCTCTTCGGCAGGTCCAGGCTTTTTCCCGGACTCCCTCCCGGCTAGCTGTGGCGTACTAGCCCCCTTCAGTCTGTGTTCACGCCGCCAACCCCAGTCCTCTCCCTGTTCTCCGACCGAAGCCCGAGCCTCAGCTCCCAGCCCTGCCAGCCCTGGCTGGGGAGCAGACAAGCCTCTCGGGCTGGTGAGTGCCAGTCGGCGCCGATCCTCCGTGCGGGAGTCTCTCCGCTTTGCCCTCTGCACCCCTGTTGCTGTGCTCTCCTCCGCGACTCTGAAGCTTCCCCCTTCTGCCACCCGCAGTCTCCGCCCGCGAAGGGGCTTCCTAGTGTGTGGAAAGCTTTCCTGCTTCACAGCTCCCTCCCACTGGTGCCGGTCCCGTCCCTATCCTTCTGTCTCTGTTTTTTCTTTTTTTGTTTGCCATACCCAGGTATGTGGGGAGTTTCTTGCCTTTTGGGGGGTCTGAGGTCTTCTGCCAGCATTCAATAGGTGTTCTGTAGGAGTTGTTCCACGTGTAGATGTATTTCTGGTGTATCTGTGGGGAGGAAGGTGTTCTCCGCGTCTTACTCTTCCGCCATCTTCTCTCTAATCTCTCATTAATTTTTGTAAATTGTTTTTCTTGTCCTTCACATTTGGCCTCATATTCTAAAGCTAAGTCCTTTTGAAACTCAAAAACCATAACAAAAACATTTTTTTCCAACTTTAGAAATATTGCAAAGATAAAATGATTTGGCTTCAGACTCTTATGTGTGCTCTAGTCAAAGAAATGTATCTAGCCTTTCAGTATTCTAGGGTATGATTATGCTCTTTTCAGGATCAAAAAAATGAGGAAGAGCTTTTCTGCTAGTAAGAAAATGGAAGATAGAAAAGAGGGACTTTCAAGTTAAAATCTTTAAGTATTATCCCCCAACCATATTTCTCCAAATTTTGACCCTAATAAGTGTAGCTTGCTACGAGGAGGCCCTTCATACTTTGTGAGCTTATTACTATGTGGTTTATGGAGGAGAAATTTAAAAAGGAGAGCAAGTGAGAAGTCATTCGATGGTTGATGGGAAGGGGAATACTTTTGGAAGTGTGTTAGTTGCAATCTTCCATTGCTCCTCATTACCTCTTTAAAAATTTTGCTTTGGTTGTTTCTAACACTTGGAAATGCATGGGCACCATGGTGTTGAAGTAAGCATTGGGGGAATACTCAGGTGTGGACATAGTCAAAGAAAATAGTAATAAAATACATTAAAGTGAATGGTTTATATTAGAAAATAGATATTTGCTAGAATATGGGCTCTGAATGCCAATGCATTGCGCCTCTAGTTTAGACATTTTTCTTCAGATAGAGCCTAGGAGGCTGAAGCCCAGACTAACTGAGTGACCAGGCAGAAGACACAGGTGATATGCGTCCATATTCAGCATCAAGTTAGGGTGCCGCCTTCCTTTGTCAGGGAAATATCTAGCCTAGAGGAGTAAATAATAAACTGCTCATATTCATGTCCTTTCCTCTGATCTGCTGTAGGGCTCCCTATCGATCAATGTGCCCAGAATCCAGAGGGCAGGGAAGCCCTTTTTCTGTGTGATGATCCAGTCCATCCAGGTCAGAGACAGAGAACAGGTGGGTAAGTGTAGAGGACAAATTTGGAGGGGAAATGGAGATCTCTCCAGAGTGCTATGTTCTTTTCTTTTTCTTCTGAGATTTTGTCATGAATTTAATTTGAAAACTTAAGTTTAAAAATACTTTATTGAATGTTATATTCTGGTCACTATTGTCTTTTACACTTATATTGATCTTGTAAGATAGAGTGGGAACAAACATGTTTTTCTTTAGAAAACCAGGCCAACCTCTATTTTCCCCCATCACTCTTATCATGACAAAAACATTACAGTCTTGAGTGACATCAACCAAGTAGAGAATGGAGTCATAAGTTGGAGTTCAGCCCCATCATGCTGATAAGAGTGGCTTTTATAACTAATTTATTTTATTTTTATGTTGCTTTTTAAAAGTAATCCTAAATGTGAGGAAATATTTTTCCATATTCTGGAACGTACCCTTTGTGCTATCTACAAGTGCTTCTTTTTTCTACCATCACATCACACACACACACAAATCAAATGTTGAATAGATAGGCAAAAGGAATTTGTTCCTGACCCATGTAGGTGACTTGTTTGCATCCTGAATGTAATGTTTTATTACCCTTATCATTGTCCTAGTTTGAAAATCTTTATGAGTGGTCGTAAAATTAGATTTCTTTCTTCCAATATTCAACTTGCAGCATATATGCTACTGACCTCCAGTGGAAGGTACTGTCCTGGTTGACTATACAAAATATATCTTATTTTTTAAAGCTACTTCTTTTTATTGACTTGAAATTTACTTCACTTTAATTTTCCATATTTTTCATAATTTCATATCATGAAAAAATTCAAGTTCAGAGCATAACCAGTTTTTATTGTATCCTTCAAAATAGTTTCCAGCCAAATACATTTTCATGTTTAACTTCTCCAAACAACAAACTTAATGTATGTGTGTATATATACAGAAAAAAAAAAACAGTAGAAAAACTCATTTATAAGTATTGTCTTAATATAGGAAACTAATTACATCACTTAGCATCTTTACCTTTTCTGTAGAAGGAAAAGTTACCTTCAATGAGGGTCTTAATATAAGATTTATGTAACAGAGATTATGTCCTAAAATAATACAGTGAGTCAGTTCCAAATTCTTCTGCGTTTAACTTTTTAAGTATAGTATTAGACTTGGCCCTTTAGAAATCAAAACCCGAGGGAGAATTGAAGTGCTGACACTTTCTTTGGGAAGTTCAAGCCCAAGGCATTGAGGATGAAGGACAAAGGACATAAGACAAAGAAAAGGATGAAACTGGCCACCACAGCACAACCAGCAAAGTAACATAGGACCTTGTTTAGCAAGAGGCATATTCTCTGTACACGTGAGAATTTCCTTGAGAGTGTCAAGAGGAGAAATCACACCTGAGAGAAGAGGATGAGAGGAAAAGGAGGAGGGATGGGTCTGTGTGTTTCCCTTTCCTGCCCATTTCGTACTTGTCAAGGAGCCTTCTATGCAAGAACATTTCCTGCCTTTCTAGGCTGTGTCGTCCCTTCACTTGGCAACCACTCAGGAGGCTACAGCCCATGCTTGACCAAGGGTGGCATCTTGTCTGAATAAGAAAAGGCAGGCAGGTGAGGAGCTCAGTGATTCAGCACATCAGCCAGGTAGGTGAGCTTGGCAAAGGGAACCTTCCTTAGAAAGAAAGAATCAAGGGAAAGAAGCTGAGAAGGCACACATTTTGTGCATTAGAAAAATAAATTAACTGATATGGCTTGAACTTGATAATGGCTTAAGAATGAGGAAATGTTCAAAACAATGAAATATCTAATATTTAATGGTAATCATATTATATTAGAATAACATCTGTGCTTGTTTCTTCTACTGAATTGTGAATATTTGTGCAGGATTGTTTTTCTCATTTAACTTTACAATCCCCGAATGCTAAGGATGTATAATTAGTGGACATAAATATATGCATGTATGTACATGTATTCATTATCAAGATAATTCAAATAGTAGAGTTCCAAAAATGTTGTGGACCATGTGTAAATGTATAATCTCTAAAGGTGGTTATCTTGAGGGGAAATTATGCTGTTGCTTGGTTAAATTTTTAGGTATTATTTGGAGGGAAATCTTACTGGATAGCAGTACACCCAGGAGATGGAAGAAGTTGGAAATTTAAAGCACTGAATAAAAGAGGCACCACAAACTATCTCATTTTACAAGGTCTTGGTTGGATATTATAAAAACTCTGATTTATTTTATTCATTAAAAAATTGATTCAATAATAGTCATGAAATACCTACTGTATTCTGTATCCTGTACAGGTACTAGAGATCTCAAAATGAGTAAGACAATATTCCTTGCAGAAACTTGGAGTCTAATGGAGGAAACAGGCATGCAAACAATTCATTATTTATTACAATAACTTGTAAGAGGTTCTTTAATAAGCAAATAACAAACAAGGATTCCACAAGGCAGCTTTTACAGCTGCAAAATTGCTCTGGACTAGTTCCACTTAAAATCATAGCCATGACAAATAGAAAATCAAAATACTGCTGAACATTTACAACACCTTCAACATATATAATGAAAGAAACAGAATGAAAATACTAGAATGAAATCTGGTGCAGAGCATTGGCATTTCATAAATGTAATGTAGTACACACAGACTGCTATCATTTTCTGTAGGATAAATAAAAAAATTCTCCACAGCTGTGAAACACAAATGTCTGGATATACAAAAATCCCATATAATTTATATATTTTTAGAAGCTTTATGTTAAATATCACGTGGTCTGAAGTTTCTTGGAAGGTGTTTTATCCTGTTTTGATTCTGGTGCCCAACAGCAAGGGTATGTACTTGAGCAAGGAGAAAAGATGAAACACTAAATTATAATTTTGATTACATGGGATTAAAAACTCAAAACAGAATATACTTACACTACTTTCTTGTTTCCCCCTCCTCCTAAAAGAAAATGCAAGATAAATCAAAGATAAATCAAATCAAAGTAAGTCATACAGAGAAAGACAAATATCGTCTGATATCACTTCATGTGGAATCTAAAAAAAAATGATGCAAATGAGCTTATTTATAAAGCAGAAGCAGACTCACAGACATAGAAAACAAACTTATGGTTACCAAAGGGGAAAGGTAAGGGGAGGGATAAATTAGGAGTTTGGGATTAACATATACACAGTACTATATATAAAATAGATAATCAACGAGGATCTACTGTATAGCACAGGGAACTCTGCTCAATATTCTGTAATAACTTATATAGGAAAAGAATCTGAAAATGAATGGATATATGTATATGTATAACTAAATCTCTTTGCTGTACACCTGAAACTAACACAACATTGTAAATCATCTATACTCTAATGTAAAATAAAAATTAAATTAAATAAACAAAGATTAAAAACCCTAGTAAATGAAAGGTAAAGGGAAAATAGGGTTGAAAAGATGTGTAGACAGCTTATTTAAGTTATTTGGGTTAAGATACAGTATGCTTGCCAGGAGTGTGGTGCAAATGGGACATTAAACTTTTTAGCAGCTGTGTGTGTGGGTGGGGGGCAGGGAGAAATGCAAGTCCTGATATTTAGTGTTTATTGGATAACACTTTTATAAAGAGAAACATGATTATTCTTGATACTGAAGTTCAATTTATACCATAAACCTGGTGACATATTTCATAGGGCAATTCCCTAATATAAGTTGGTGGCATAATACCAAAGCACAAAACACACTTACAGAAGGAGAGAACAACAAAAATAATGGGACTCAGGTGTGTGGCTCTCTGATAATCTAGCTTATTTTGAGGAGAGATTTTAAATTATATTAAGAATAAATGAGTCGGTATACTTCCTGCTATATTATTGGGATAAAGAATTGAATACCCATTAACTCCATTTCTCTCTACTGAGCTTTCAAAAGCTTTCTGTTTCGAGAAAAAGCTATTGAAATTATACTCCTTGACAGGTGGCTGGAGCACTTGTATATGCTTTATGAAATAAGTGCACAGCTGTGTGTTGTTAATAGCTGAGCTGGGGGTAGGGCAGAAATTTTAGAACCCAATAAAGGGGGAGAGAGTTGATATGGAATGCCATTCTTAGTCTTCGTGGAAGTGAGCAAAAAGAGACAATTGAAGCCCCGTTTCTGTTTTAGGTGATTTGGGGCTTAATAAACTTCCAAAGCAGATAAAAAGACAATTTTGCCTTAGTTTATTTTATTTATTTATTTAGTTTTTTATTGAAGTATAATTTACATAACGGTGTATACATTTCAGGTGTAAAAACTATGTTGATTTGATGCACATGTGTTACCATATGATTACCACCTTGGTGTTACTAGCAGCCCCATATCGTCATATAATTGTCACTTTTTTTGAAGTGAGAACAATGAAGACCTAGTCTTAGCAACTTTGAAGTTTAAAATATAGTATTGTTGACTCTAATCACTATGCTGTGCATTAGATCTCCAGGATTTATCTACTCATCACAAGTTCATACTTGAAACAACATCTACCTAATTCCCCTACCCTCTAGTTCCTGGTAACCATCATTCGACTCTCTGGTTCCATGAGTTCAACTCTTTTAGATTCCACATGTAAGTGATATCATGCAGTATTTGAAGAGATGGTTGTTTTAGTTGTAAGAAAAGCCAAGGCAAATACACACACACACACACAAACATACACATACGAAACACCTAGAGAATGTTGAGGTTGGAGCTATGTATGCCGTTTATGTACCTTCTAAGATAAACTAGAAACAAGCTGTATATAGATAACGAATTGAAGTGGCTTGGAGAATATAGTGGAGTACCACTTTAGTTTTATGTGCCAAATTTTTTAAAAATCAAATTTTAAAGATGTTTGCTAAAATCACTTTGGTAATAATTAATCAACTATTTGGTTAGTAATGTATACACAGAACTGATTTCTGATAAGTAGATAGCAGAAGTATCTATCCCCCCCAAACATTTCTAAGTCATGACAATAACCCCATTTCATCTCAGTAAAACATGTAAATCAATATACAAATAATAGGCAAAGAGTTTGCATCAGAGCACTCAATATGGTACAAAATACTTTGGTAACAAATTAAAACACATGGGTCTGTTCGCATGCCATTTTATGTGTGATGGTGGGATTATACTTTTGAAATATCGCCTTTAAAACAATCCCAGGAACTCGTATTACTCTTCAGCTTTCTGTTCACGAAATGGACCCTTCTTTGTTTAGGGAAAGGGAGATACAGCCAGAGAAAAGGAACAAAGAAATTATGGGTAGATTTGATTTTCAAACATAATTTTTAGTACCCAGAGAGGAAAAAGAAAGTAGTCTTGAAAGTGCAGATTTCTTTTGCAGAAACCAGAATTTTGAAAGAATAAAGATGTGTGGTCCTGTGAGCCAGAGTAAAGAGAATGCAGAAAATGACCTCAGGGAAGTTTCCTGGCGTGCAGAGAAGAGGACGGCTCTTTCTGAGGCTGCAGGAGATGAATTGGGAGTGAAGAGCCAGGGAGATAAATAGACTTAGAAGTTATAGGTCTCAAAGATGGCCAGAACCCATTGCATCCTAGGGCTGCAGATTCCACTTCCCTTGTTTCCTGAAGCCCTGGAAGTGGAACCCTGCACACCAGAGACTTAGCTGCCCACACAAGTTCCCCCTGGCAAGGGATTCTCTAGCAGAGGAGCTCCAATCAGAGCCTAGATGAAGGATGTGGAGGCTCCCCCAGCTTGATGAGGACAGAGCTGGGAGTACTCAGGTCTGAGGGCTTGAGTTACACCAAGGATGAGGGGTTGCGACAGCAGGGGTAATTATTGTGCACTAATAGCTCTGAGGGAACAGACCACATCTTACACATACCACAACAATTAAAGCACTGCTGGTCTGAGAACAGACACTGCTGTCACTGTAAAGTGTCACATCAATTATACCTTATGGAGACCTTCAAGATGGTGGAGGATTGAGATGTGGAGATTGCCTTCCTCCCCACAAATACATCAGAAATACATCTACAAGTGGAACAACTCCTACAGAGCCCCTACTGAACACTGGCAGAAGACCTCAGACTTCCCAAAAGGCAAGAAACTCCCCATGTACCTGGGTAGGGCAAAAGAAAAAAGAAAAAACAGAGAAAAAAGAATAGGGATGGAACCTGCACCACTGGGAGGGAACTGTGAAAGAGGAAAAGTTTCCACACTAGGAAGCCCCTTCACTGGAGGAGATGGGGGGTGGTGAGAGGAAGCTTTGGAGCCACAGAGGAGAGTGCAACAACAGGGGTGCAGAGGGCAAAGTGGAGAGATTCCCACACAGAGGATTGGGGATGACCAGCACTCACCAGACTGAGAGGCTTGTCTGATCACCCACCGGGGTGGGTGGGGGCTGGGAGTTGAGGCTCGGGATTCAGAGTTCAGATCCCAGGGAGAGGACTGGGGTTGGCTGTGGGAACACAGCTTGAAGGGGGCTAGTACACCACAGGTAGCAAGGAGGCAGTCCAGAAAAAGTCAGGACCTGCCTAAGAAGAAAGAGATCATTGTTTCAGGGTGGCGAGGAGAGGGGATTCAGACCACTGCCTAAACAAGCTCCAGAGACAGGGGCAAGCCATGACTATCAGTGCGGACACCAGAGGTGGGCATGAAACGCTAAGGCTGCTGCTGCAGGCACTAAGAACACTGTGTGCAAGCACAGGTCACTATCCACACCTCCTCTCCTGGAAGCCTGTGCAGCCCATCACTGCCAGGGTCCCATGATCCACGGATAACTTCCCTGGGGTAACACATGGCAGTCTTCAGGCTGTTGCAGTGTCATGATGGCCTCTGCTGCTGCAGGCTCACCACACATTCCATACCTCTCTCTCGCCCAGGCCTGAGTGATTAAGAGCCCCCTAATCAGCTGCTACTTTAACCCTGTCCTGTCTGAGTGAAGAACAGATGCCCTCAGGGGACCTACAATCAGAGGCTGGGCCAAATCCAAAGCTGAACCCCAGGAGCTGTGCGAACAAAGAAGAGAAAGGGAAATCTCTCCCAGCAGGCTCAGGAGCATCTGATTAAATATCCACAATAAACTTGATGTATCCTGCATCTGTGGAATACCTGAATAGACAACGAATGATCCCCAGATTGATGCAGTGGATTTTGGGAGCAACTATATATATATATATATATATATTTCTTTTTTCTCTTTTTCTGTGTGGCTGACAAGATCTTGGTGCTCTGGCTGGGTGTCAGGCCTGTGTCCCTGAGGAGGGAAAGCTGAATTCAGGATATTGGTGAACCAGAAACCTCCCGGCTCCACATAATATTAAACAGTGAAAGCTCTCCTGGAGATCTCTATCTCAATGCTAAGACCCAGCTCCACTCAAGAACCAGCAAGCTACACGCTATGAAAACAACTAGCAAGACAGGAATACAACCCCACCCATTAGCAGAGAGGCTGCCTAAAATCATAATCAGGTCACAGACATGCCTAAACACATCACTGGACATGGTCCTGCCCACCAGAAAGACAAGATACAGCCACATCCACCAGAACACAGGCACCAGTCCCCTCACCAGGAAGCCTACACTACTCACTGAACCAACCTTAGCCACTGGGGGCAGACACCAGAAACAACAGGAACTACAAACCTGCAACCTGTGAAAAGGAGATCCCAAACACAGAAAGTGAAGGAAAATGAGAAGACAGAAACACAGAGCAGAAGAAGGAGCAAGGTAAAAACCTACCAGACCAAACAATCTTGGAAATAGAATGGAGAAGATCCAAGAAACGTTTAGGAAGGACCTAGAAAAACTAAAGAGCAAACAAACAATGATGACCGACACAATGAATGAAATTAAAAACTCCCTAGAAGGAATCAAAAACAGAATAACTGAGGCAGAAGAACGGATAAGTGGCCTGGAAGATAAAATAGTGGAAATAACTACCACAGAGCAGAATGAAGAAAAAAAAATGAAAAGAATTGAAGACAGTCTCAGAGATTTCTGGGACAACATTAAACACACCAAAATTCGAATTATAGGGGTCCCAGAAGAAGAAGAGAAAAAGAAAGGGACTGAGAAAATATTTGAAGAGATTATAGTTGAAATCTTCCCTAATATGGGAAAAGAGATAGTTAAGTCCAGGAAGCTCAGAGAGTCCCATACAGAATATATCCAAGGAGAAACACACCAAGACACATATTAATCAAACTATCAAAAATTAAATATACAGAAAAAATATTAAAATCAGCAAAGGAAAAACAAGAAATAACATACAAGGGAATCCCCATAAGGTTAACAGCTGGCCTTTCAGCAAAAACTCAGCAGGACAGAAGGGAGTGGCAGGACATATTTAAAGAGATGAAATGGAATAACCTACAACCAAGATTACCCAGCAAGGATCTCATTCAGATTCGATGGAGAAATCAAAACCTCAAGCAAAAGTTAAGAGAATTCAGTACCACCAAACCAGCTTTACAACAAATGCTAAAGGAACTTCTCTAGGCAGGAAACACAAGAGAAGGAAAAGACCTACAATAACCAACCCAAAACAATTAAGAAAATGGTTATAGGAATATACATATTGATAATTACCTTAAATGTAAATGGATTAAATGCTCCAACCAAAAGACATAGACTGACTGAATGGATACAAAAACAAGACCCATATATATGCTGTCTACAAGAGACCCACTTCAGACCTAGAGACACATACAAACTGAAAGTGAAGCGATGGAAAAAGATATTCCATACGAATACAAATCAAAAGAAAGCTGGAGTAGCAATTCTCATATCAGACAAAATAGACTTTAAAATAAAGACTATTACATGAGAAAAAGAGGACACTACATAATGATCAAGGGATCAATCCAGGAAGAAGATATAACAATTGTAAATATTTATGCACCAAACATAGGAGCACCTCAATACATAAGGCAAATGCTAACAGCCTTAAAAAGGGAAATCAACAGTAACAAAATCATAGTAGGGGACATTAACACTGTATTTTCACAAATGGACAGATCATCCAAAATAAAAATAAATAAGGAAACACAATCTTTAAATGATACATTAAACAACATGGATTTAACTGATGTTTATAAGACATTCCATCCAAAAAAAACAATATATTTTCTTCTCCAGTGCTCATGGAACATTCTCCAGGACAGATCATATCTTGGGTCACAAATCAAGCTTTGATAAATTTATGAAAATTGAAATCATATCAAGTATCTGTTCCAACCACAGTGCTATGAGACTAGATATCAATTACAGGAAAAAATCTTTAAAAAATACAAACACATGGGGACTAAACAATACACTACTTAATAACTAAGAGATCACTGAAGAAATCAAAGAGGAAATCAAATAATAACTAGAAATAAATGACAATGAAAACACGACTACCCAAAATCTATGGGATGCAGCAAAAGCAGTTCTAAGAGGGAGCTTTATAGCAATACAATCCTACCTCAAGAAACAAGAAACATCTCAAATAAACAACCTAACATTACACTTAAAGCAATTAGAGAAAAAAGAACAAAATATCCCCAAAGTTAGCAGAAGGAAAGAAATCATAAAGATCACATCAGAAATAAATGAAACAGAAATGAAAGAAACATAGCAAAGATCAATAAAATTAAAAGCTGGTTCTTTGAGAAGATAAACAAGATTGATAAACATTAGCCAAACTCATCAAGAAAAAAAGGATGAAGCCTCAATAGAATCAGAAATGAAAAAGGAGAAGTAACAAATGACACTGAAGAAATACAAAGGATCATGAGAGATGACTACAAGCAACTATATGACAATAAAATGGGCAACCTCGAAGAAATGGACATATTCTTAGAAAAGCACAACCTTCTGAGACTGAACCAGGAAAAAGCAGAAAATATAAACAGACCAATCACAAGCCCTGAAACTGAGACTGTGATTAAAAATCTTCCAACAAACAAAAGCCCCGGACCAGATGCCTTCACAGGTGAATTCTATCAAACATTTAGAGAGGAGCTAACACCTATCCTTCTCAAACTCTTCCAAAATATAGCAGAGTGATATTCTATGGGGCCAAACTCATCTTAAAAGGTCACCGTCACTGTGACACCAAAACCAGACAAAGATGTCATTAAAAAGGAAAACTACATGCCAATATCACTGATGAACATAGATGCAAAAATCCTCAACTAAATACTAACAAACAGAATCCAACAGCACATTAAAAGGATCATACACCATGATCGAGTGGGGTTTATTCCAGGAAAGCAAGGATTCTTCAATATATGCAAATCAATCAACATGATACATCATATTAACAAATTGAAGGAGAAAAACAATATGATCTTCTCAATAGATGCAGTAAAAGCTTCTGACAAAATTCAACACCACTTATGGTAAAAAGCCCTCCAGAAAGTAGGCATAGAGGGAACTTACCTCAACATAATAAAGGCTATATATGAAAAACCCACAGCCAACATCATTCTCAATGGTGAAAAACTGAAACCATTTCCTCTAAGATCAGGAACAAGACAAGATTGTTCACTCTCAGCAATATTATTCAACACAGTTTTGGAACTTTTAGCTACAGCCATCAGAGAAGAAAAAGAAATAAAAGGAGTCCAAATCAAAAAAGAAGAAATAAAGCTGTCACTGTTTACAGATAACATGATACTATATATAGAGAATCCTAAAGCATCTACCAGAAAACTACTAGAGCTATTCATTGAATTTGGTAAAGTAGCAGGATACAAAATTAATGCACAGAAATCTCTTGCATTCCTATACACTAATGATGAAAAATCTGAAAGAGAAATTAAGGAAACACTGCCATTTATCATTGCAACAAAAAGAAGAACATACCTAGGAATAAACCTACCTAAGGAGGCAAAAGACTTGTATGCAGAACACTATAAGACACTGATGAAAGAAATTAAAGATGATACAAACAGATGGAGAGATATACCATGTTCTTGGATTGGAAGAATCAACACTGTGAAAAGGACTATAATATCCAAAGTAATATACAGAGTCAATACAATCCCTAGCAAACTACCAATGGCATTTTTCACAGAAATAAAACAATAAATTTCACAATTTGTATGGAAACACAAAAACTCTGAATAGCAAAAGCAATCTTGAGAAAGAAAAACGGAGCTGGGGGAATCAGGCTCCTGGGCTTCAGACTATACTACAAAGCTACAGTAATCAAGACAGTATGGTACTGGCACAAAAACAGAAATATAGATCAATGGAACAGGATAGAAAGGCCAGAGATAAACCCACGCATATATGGTCACCTTATTTTTGATAAAGGAGGCAAGAATACAGTGGAGAAAAGACAGCCTCTTCAATAAGTGGTGCTGGGAAAACTGGACAGCTACATGTAAAAAATGAAATTAGAACACTCCCTAACACCATACACAAAAGTAAACTCAAAATGGAATAAAGATTTAAGTGTAAGGCCAGACACTATAAACGCTTAGAGGAAAACATAGGCAAAACACTCTATGACAGAAATCACACCAAGATCCTTTATGACCTACCCTGTTAGAGAAATGGAAATAAAACCAAAAATAAACAAATGGCACCTAATGAAACTTAAAAGCTTTTGCACAGCAAAGGAAACCATAAACAAGACCAAAAGACAACGCTCAGAATGGGAGAAAATATTTGCAAATGAAGCAACTGACAAAGATTAATCTCCAAAATTTACAAGCAGCTCATGCAGCTCAATATCAAAAACAAACAACCTAATCTAAAAATGGGTAGAAAACCTAAGTAGACATTTCTCCAGAGAAGATATACAGATTGCCAACAAGCACATGAAAGGATGCTCAACATCACTAATCATTAGAGAAATGCAAATCAAAACTACAATGAGGTACCACCTGACATCAGTCAGAATGGCCATCATCAAAAAAATCTAGAAACAATAAATTCTGGAGAGGGTGTAGAGAAAAGGGAACCCTATTGCACTGTTGGTGGGAATGTAAATTGATATAGCTTCTACGGAGAACAGTATGGAAGTTCCTTAAAAAACTAAAAATAGAACTCCCATAGGACCCAGCAATCCCACTACTGGACATATACCCTGAGAAAACCATTCAAAAAGAGTCATGTACCACAATGTTCATTGCAGTTCTATTTACAGTAGCCATGACATGGAAATAACCTAAATGTCCATCGACAGATGAATGGATAAAGAAGATGTGGCACATATATACAATGGGATACTACTCAGTCATAAAAAGAAATGAAATTGAGTTATTTGTAGTGAAGTGGCTGGACCTAGAATCTGTCATACAGAGTGAAGTAAGTCAGAAGGAGAAAAACAAAAACCATATGCTAACACATATATATGGAATCCAAAAAAAAGAAATGGTTATGAAAACATTAGGGGCAGGACAGGAATAAAGACACAGACTTAGAGAATGGAACTGAGGACACGGGGAGTGGGAAGGGTAAGCTGGGACAAAGTGAGAGAGTGGCATGGACATATATACACTACCAAATGTAAAATAGATAGCTAGTGGGAAGCAGCCACATAGCACAGGGAGATCAGCCCAGTGCTTTGTGACCACATAGAGGGGAGGGATAGGGAGGGTAGGAGGGAGATACAAGAGGGAGGAGATATGGGGAGATCTTTCTCTCTCTCTCTCTCTCTCTCTCTCTCTCTCTCTCTCTCTATATATATATATATATATATATATATATATATATATATATATATATATATATATATATAGCTGATTCACTTTGTTATAAAGCAGAAAGTAACACACCATTGTAAAGCAATTATACTCCAATAAAGATGTTTAGAAAAATAAAAATAAAAGTATATTGAAGCACTTTTATTGTTTGTGAAAACCAAGATTAAATCCTATACATTAAATGATTGTGTGGTCTTTGTTTCTCATGTTTCCCACATTTTATGATTTTAAGATACTCCATAAACGTGTTAAAATACATAAAATAAGGAGATGTACTTCCAAATCATTGGCTTGTGAAATGTTGTCATCTGAATTATAATCATAGTATTAAAATCAAGTAATTTTCTTTGACAATTTAGGAAGAGCATAGCCACATAGGTTGTTCTCTTTATATAAAAACAAACAGTAAAAATCTCTATACTTCTACAATATTTTAGATGATATTTTAGATAATTCTAACACATGAATATTCAAAGTAGAGTGAGAAAATAGGCAAAAACATAGCAATATGTATCAAAAATACTATTTATTATAAAAGTACAGTTTTACTGTTCTACTACACAATAGTAAATTTCAGTAAGTATTCATTTTGATGTGGCATGCACTTCTCACAAAATTCTCAAATACAATTTGCATATAACATGAGATTTTTTTTTTTTTTTTTTTTTTTTTGGGTACTCAGGCCTCTCACTGCTGTGGCTTCTCCTGTTGCAGAGCACAGGCTCCGGACACGCAGGCCCAGTGGCCATGGCTCATGGGCTCAGCTGCTCCATGGCATTCAGGATCCTCCCAGACCGGGGCACGAACCCATATCAGCTGCATCAGCAGGCGGACTCTCAACCACTGCACTACCAGGGAAGCCCTAACATGAGATTTTTTAACTGAGGTATAACTGAGAAAATTGTAAGATATTAAAGTGTGCAATGTGATTTAATATATGTATACATTGTGAAAATATTCCTCTACTAAGTTAATTACCCATCATATCATCTCACATATTTATCTTTTTTTAAATTTTTTTGGTGAGAACACTTAATTTCTCTTCCCTTAGCAAATTTCAATTATACAATAGTGTTATCAACAGTAGTCACCATGTTATACATTAGATTTTATTCATTTTATAACTGAAAGTTTGTACCCTTTTTACCCTTTTATCAACTCCTCCCTATTTCCCCTAGCCCCCAGCCCCCTTGCAATTGCTTTTCTACTCTTTGTCTCTATGATTTTGAGTTTTTTTTTTTTTGGATTCTACATACAATTGATACTATGCAGTTTTTGTCTTTTTCTATCTGGCTTATTTCACTTAGCATAATCCCCTTCAGATTCAACTGTGTTGTCACAAATGGCAGGATTTCCCTCTTTCTCATGGCTGAATAATATTTCTTTGTATATATATTCCATGTCTTCTTTATCCATTAATCCATCAGTGGACACTTAGGTTGTTTCCATACCTTAGCTATTGTGAATAATGCTGAAATGATTATGTAAGTGCACATATCTCTTTGAGATTTCCTTTCCTTTGGGTATATACACACAAGTTTGATTGCTAGATCTTCCTTTTTTTTTTTTTTTTTTTTTTTTTTTTTTTGCAGTATGCGGACCTCTCCCTGCTGTGGCCTCTCCCTTTGAGGAGCACAGGCTCTGGATGCTCAGGCTCAGCAGCCATGGCTCACGGCCCCAGCTGCTTTGAGGCATGTGGGATCTTCCCAGACCGGGGCACGAACCCGTGTCCCCTGCATTGGCAGGTGGACTCTCAACCACTTCACCACCAGGGAAGCCTGATTGCTAGATCTTAAGGTAAATCTATTTTTAATTTCTTGTGGACCCTTCATCCTGTTTTCCTTAATGTATGTACTAGTTTATATTCCCACCAACAGTGCACAAAAATTCCCTTTTCTCTGCATTCTTGTTAGCATTTACCTATTATCTTTTTGATTCTAGTCATACTAAAGGTGTGAGGTGATACCTCATTGTTGGTTTGATTTGCATTTCCTTGATTAGAGATGTTGATCATCTTTTCCTGTACCTGTTGGCCATTTGTGTGTCTTTGGAAAAATGTCTATTCAGATCCTTTGCCAATTAAAAAATTTTTTTCTCTTCCTATTGAGTTGTATGAATTCCTTGAATATTTTGAATATTAACCCTTTATTGGGCATGTGGTTTGCAAATATTTCCTTCCATTCCATATGTTGCCTTTCATTTTGTTGATGGGCATGTCGTTTGCAAATATTTTCTTCCATTCCGTATGTTGCCTTTCATTTTGTTGATGGCTTTCTTTGCTGTGCAGAATCTTTTTAGTTTGATGTAGACCCACTTGTTTATTTTTGCTCTTGTTACCTTTGCTTTTGATGTCAGAACTGAAAAAAAATCATGAAGACTGATTCCAAGGAGCTTATCTACTATGTTTTTTCCTAGGAGTTTTATGGTTTCAGATCTTACCTTCAAATCTTTAATCCATTTTGAGTTGACTGTTGTTTATGATATAAGATAGGGGTCCAATTTTTTTCTTTTGCATGTGGCTGTCCAGTTTTCTCAATATCATTTATTAAACATATTATCGTTTCTCCATGCTATATTATTAATTCCTTTGTCATAAATTAATTGACATATACACATGTCATATAACAGGAAATTTTAAGCACTGCCTTGAGAAATTTTATTGCTATTTTATTCTTTTTTTTTTTTTTTTTTTTTGTGGTACGCGGGCCTCTCACTCTTGCAGCCTCTCCCATTGTGGAGCATAGGCTCTGGACGCGCTGTCTCAGCATCCATGGCTCACGGGCCCAGCTGCTCTGTGGCATGTGGGATCTTCCCAGACTGGGGCACGAACCTGTGTCCCCTGCATCAGCAGGAGGACTCTCAACCACTGCGCCACCAGGGAAGCCCGCTATTTTATTCTTGATTTGTGCTAGGTTTTTTAATAAATTTATTTATTTTATTTTATTTATTTTATTTTTGGCTGCATTGAGTCTTCGTTGCTGCACGCAGGCTTTTCTCTGGTTGTGGCAAGCGGGGGGTACTCTTCGTTGTGGTGTGCAGGTTTCTCATTGTGGTGGCTTCTCTTGTTGTGGAGTACGGCCTCTAGGCACACGGGCTTCAGTAGTTGTGGCTTGTGGGCTCTAGAGCTCACACTCAGTAGTTATGGTGCATGGGCCTAGTTGCTCCATAGCATGTAGGATCTTCCTGGACCAGGGCTCAAACCCGTGTCCCCTGCACTGGCAGGTGGACACTTAACCACCTGGCCACCAGGGAAGCCCTGAACTAGGTTTAATAGCAATAAGTCATATCTGAAATGTGAACTACTGATATAATTTACTGAAAATTTGGGAAAGGAAGTTGTTACTGGGAGTGGTTACTGGGTGGAAATATTTTTTAACTCTTCTCTTTTCCATAGAGTTTATTATGTTTTCAAATATATAGCCTTTGGGGCCTAACGCTTTAGTTTTTCCAGTGTCATAATGAGCCAAGATTTGGGGAGCCTTGAGTATTCTTTTTATGCTTTTATTATTCAAGAGCTATGTTCTTTTTATTTGTCTGTAAGCTATTTTAAAAAGATTAAATCCAAAGTAGAGTTTTAGTGGGAAGAAGGCAATTCCAACTATAGGATGACAGCTCCCAAAAGAGGCTATTTTGTTTGTCAAGCAGATCAATACAGATTAATTATATTTTGAAAACTGAGACAAATAAGACAACAAATTAACAAATGTGAGTGCAACAGTTTTGAAAATAAAAAGTTTATTTTAATGACTGAGTCAGAAGATTTCAGTGACAAAATGCACATTTAATTGTGTATCTTGAACAAGAATGTGCACAAAATGGAAAAATAGCAAAACTCATTACTAGTCTACAGATGTTTTGTGTAATTTTTAAACTGTACACAAAAATTGATGATGCTTCTTTGTCTATAAGCCATCTGGTCATATTTTATTAAGTCATTTCTCTGTTCTTTTTATAAAAATATAGTGAAATAAGAATAAATTTAACTTAAATTGAATTTGTAGGTGTTCAAAGAAAAAACAATAAAGTAAAATATTCACTTTTTCTCTATTGGCAGTGTACCTAATAAAAAGTTAGCATAAAAATTTCAGGAACAGCACAAGGAAATATAAATTTTCTACCTGAAATACATTTCTTCTTTTTTCTCACTAAATCTTTCCTTGCTCTGATCCTACATGACTCTGCTTTTGCAGAGTAAAAATACTGAATCACTCTCGTTTAAAAATTTAATTCATTTTGTTGGCAATTCCCAAAAGCTTGAGTGATCTAGCTGAAGTGAAATATTTTGCAAACATAGTGGTTTTTATTGAGGGGAGACATTAATTATATGCTGCATGAAAAAAGAGGTTTAGCTAATAGACCTCTTCTCCACTTGTATTTCTCATCTCACATCTAGAATATGGATCCTTTTATTTCCCAGAAGACATTTGATGCTGATGCACAAGTGGATGAAATTCCTGGTCTGTCCTCTGTTGCCTCTGATGGTCCTTTCCCCAGTCTGATCTATGACTTTGTTATGAACTGAATGTTGTACCCTTTGAAAATTCATATGTTGAAATGCTACCCTCCCTCATGTGATGGTATTGGGAGATGGGCCTTTTGGAGGTAATTAGGATTAGATGAGGATGTGAGGGTGGAGTGTGATTAGTGCTTTTACAAGTCACAAGAGAGCTTACTTCCTTTATCTGCTCTGCACCCTGTGAGAAGCCTGTAACCTAGCAGAGGGCTTCTCCAGAACCTGACAAGCTGGCACCCTGGTCTCAGACTTCCAGTCTCTCCAACTGTGAGAAATAAATGTATGTTATTTATAAGTCATCCAGTCTATGGTACTTTGTTGTAGCAGCCCGGATTGACCAAGACAGAAATTGGTACCTAAAAAGATGGAAGTAGCTTTGGAACTGGGTAATGCATGGAGACTGGAAGAGTTGGGAGATGCCTGCTGGAAATACGAAAGTTAAGGGTGATTCTGGTGAGAACTTCAAAAGAGAAGAGGAGAGCTGTAGAGAAACCTCAATCCTTTCAAAGGATACGTAAATACTCACGAATAGCACGTGTGGTAAAGGCCACTCTGATAAAGTCTTAGACAGAAATGAGGGCTGTGATATTGGAAGCTAGAGGACAGGGGCAAAGAACTTGGCTGAGTTGTGTTCATATTCTGTTGTTTATGGAAGATAGAACTTGTGAGCAATGAAATTGGACATTTAGGTGAAGAGATTTCTAAGCAAAGTGTTGGAAGTGCAGCTTCGTTCCTCGACTGCTTATAGTAAAACGCAAGGAGAGAAATGACTTGAAGATGGAATTGTTAAGCAAAAAGGAAGCAGAGCTATCTATATTTCAAAAAAGTAAGAACAGTTAGGATGTGGCCAAGTGATTGTTTTATAAGATTATATGGATCAGTTATCTCATCAGAAACCAGGTGCTATTATTCAAGACAGTGGAAGATTTACCTTGAAGGTAATTCAGAGATCATCAGGGCTGCCACTCCCATCACAGGCCCAAGAGCGTGGGCCTGGGTGGCATGGCTGCCCCCACCTATGCTTCAGGACTGGGCCAGATGAGGGGGAGGTGGTGGACTGGAAGATCATTTCAAGGGCAAGGAACAGTATGTGCTAATTCCTACTAGCATTAGGGTTCCTGGTCTATTTAGTTATAGATGAATATTTCAGTAATGTTGAAAGATAGAGTAAGGAGATAGGCAGAGAGTGGTGTGTAGAAAGGTGAGCTTCATGAATAAGCCTATTTAAGGATATTTTCAAACCAGACTATAATATAGCTGTATACTTGGAACTTCCTCATTCATCCTAAGAAATGGAGCTTGGAAGAATTCTGCTGCCCGTATGAACCTAATCCATTACATATGTAGACCATCTGCCTGTAGCTTTTCGCTTACATCCTGGTTTCTACTCTTCTGCTCCTCTGGGATAGAAGCTTCTGCTCCCCTCAAACTCCTGTCCCCCTCTTTGCACATTTCTCTACATTTGGTTGGTGCATTAGTCTGAGTTATCCAGAGAAACAGAACCAATAAGACAGACAGATAGATAGATAGACAGATAGATAGAGAAAGAGGGAGAGAGAAAGAGAGAGACAGAAAGAGATTTATTTTGAAGGATTGGTTCATGTGATCATGGAGGCTGAGAAGTTCTGTGACCTGCTGTCACAGGTCTGGGCTGGAGGCCCAGGAAAGCTGGTAGTGGAGTCCCAGACCCAACCTGGAGGACCAGGGGAGCCAAAGGTGTAAGTCCCAGTTCAAGTCCAAAGGCCTGACTCAAATGTTAATCTTCCAGAAACACCTTCACAGACACACCCAGAAATAAGGTGAAACTCTTTCCTATCACCCCTGGGTTCTGATGAATTGTGGGGTTCTCTGCCTTGCCCTCCTCGGAACAGAGCTGCAGAATCTTGAACCACCTAGCTGCAGTCTAGAACTCATTACAGCACATCAAAACGCATCAGTCATCGGCCCCTTTCACTTCAGTGTCGTCATTTTGGGTGTGTGGACAGGACGGCAGGGACCTGACACCTTTGGCAGATCTTCCTTTCAGTGTATAAATAATCAACTGAGTCTAAAATTGTCTTGTCACGTCTTTATCAGTGAAATCATTCAGACCCTGCCTTGCCTTGTCTTGTGTGTGCTGACCTACTGCAGCCAATGTGCTGCTCTTAGAAACTCATAAGGTAGGACCTCCACGGATCTGAGCAGTTCAGTAGTAAAGACATTTGTTTCACTTTGTTCAACTCAGTATTTCCTAATTTATTTTAACACAAAGTTTTTCCCACAAAATCCCTCCTAAAACCACATGGAATAACACTGTACAAAATAGAGCTGTGGAGTTCACATTCTTTCTTCTTTGGAGAGGGTTATAAGTATAAATTCCATTTATCATTCCTTTAAAACATTTTCTCTTTCATTGTCCAAAGACTATCTTTTCATATTCAAGGAGAGAACCTCTAATTCTCTAACATAATATCTGCATTTAATTCATTGTCTTCAGAATTTTTGTAAACATGCAACAAAACTATATCCTTTAGAATAAAATGGCACAGTTTTTTCCATCCACATCCTTAAGTCTCACATTCAGAAGGCAAAACAGGATTCGCAGATAGCTAATGTTCATTGACACCAAGGCACTTGCTAGTTTCACACAAACTAGCCTTTAGAGGTAGCTTCACCAAATGGTACTCCTTGCTATTTAAAATATTAGGTTAGCTGAGGGAGGGTGGGGCTGTTGCTATTAGGTAGACACATCCTATACTTCAAAACTCCTAAATTTTGTCCTCTAGTACATGATTAAAAAACATGTCAATTTAAACTACATTTAAAAACCAAATTATCTTCTTTTTTGGCTAGTTAGGGATCAACTGCTTTTCAGCAATTCAAGGGATAATTTCAGATGACAAACGATACCATAACTAATGCTGCTTAGAGAAAAACTGTATCTGGAAATATTTCCATTAATTAATCTATAATTTTTTTTTTAAAAAAGTCAACATTCAGAAGTACTCTCCAGAATCTGGAAAATGATATGAGGAATATTGACTACTTAATCTTATAATGGTAGTTTTATATTTTATTTTTAGATGAAGAATAGGAGTGATAGAAGTGAAGTGATAATTCAACAGCTGATACAATGCAATGAGGGGTTTCACAGAAGTGGGTTGATGTTTCTGTCTCCAACAAGATTAGTAAGGACTTTTGGTTGTCATCTTACAGTGTGTGACTATTAACCAGTACAAAACAATGAATACAATAATGGCTTATAATAAAAGCAGAGGCATATATTTTTAAATTAGTTATTAAATGTTTAACTAGTTAATCAGCATTTTATGGTTAAATTGATATTTAAGGATAAAAGCCTCAGGCCTTTAAAAATGGATATTATGAAGATATAGATACATAAAGATATTATAATGATATACATATCTTTAATTTAGAGAGCTCAAAGTTCTTAATAGTTTAATCAAATTTGATTTCATAATATGAAATTTATAAAGGGCTTAGTAGGCACTTCATGAAATGTTTGTTACATGAGTTGATGATTTTAATATTGGTATTTAATTCTAGTTAAGTTCTATTGAGTGGAATAAAATCATTTCAAGAATGAAGGAATTTATAATATTTCTGACCACTAGCTCTCTCCCTCCCCTCTCTCCCTCTGTATCCTCCCAACCTCCACAATACAAACACACCTTCAAACACAAGCACATAAACCCTTGCATTTGAAACAATGTAGAGGATGCTTTACTGAGACCTACAGCTAATTGAAAACTTGAAAACCATTGTCTATCCAAATGATCCCATTCCTAGAGAGAGGATGCAGTTGGATACATTAGTCCCTGAGCTTTCCTTGAGTTTGGAGGAGATGGCAGACAGATGGGAAACAATGAAGGGCTTTCAAATGTGGTACTAGGAGTATTGAAGAGAAACAAACGACTTGTGTATGAGGGAAGCAAATCAAACTGCATTGATACAAGTGGAAAACCTGTGTTTTTGAGAAGTTGTAAATAAAGTTAATGAGGTGACAGTGACTTAGTATAGAATACAATATTACCATTTTTATGGTTATTTTACTAAAAGGAAAGGGGGAAAATCTTCCATAAAGAAATAAACAATGTGTTTCAGGTTACTTGAGGAAGGAATTAGAGATTATGCATGTTTGAATCTCTAGTGCCTAACAGTGTCTGACATGGTGAATGTTCCATACTGATGATCAGAATCAAACTATTAACTTCTTAGAAGGTGCTGCATACTGTGCTACACTGAAGAGTCAGGAGATTGGTGCCTGGGTTTAAATTTCACTTCCACCACTTACTGTATGGCCTTGGGTAATTACCTCCTTTATAGAAAGGAAATGATAACATTGTCACGATGACATGAATGAATATATGTCAAGTGCTTTAAACTGTGCCAGCATGTTAAGTGTTATGTTAAGTTTAATATGGCATTATTTTTCTTGCAAGTTAGGAGCAGTTTCTATAAAACTAAGAAAGTTGGCAAAGAAAATAGGAAATTGATCTATTTTCTTTTGTTTACAGTATTTGATAAAGTGATGATTGAAACTGGACTTCTCAAAGAAGCTTACTGATCAAATATGGGACCTAATTCACAGAAAAATGAGGGAAATTATTCCCCAAACTTCTTGTACAAGAGAACAAAATGATCATGTGTCATTGACTTAAAGATACTCTTATTAAATGTGTGTACAAGTTATATATAGAAGATATGTATAATGTATGGAACTTGTTTGACTTTATAATTGATTTTAAACATTAGTAAATGAATTTTATAAATGTAAGAACAAAAAGACTCTTGGTTAGATTCTTTCATTTTCCAGATAAGAAAAGAGACTCAGTGAAAGTAATCAATATTTCAATGAAACACAGCCACAACTCTGGAAGAATTCTAGGTCTTAATGCCTTTTTCATTACAGCACGCTGTCATTCAATCACAAATCCTTTTCCTTGACTAACGTGTAGCCCATTCAGAGGAAAACAGAACTTGCAAATATTATTTGTTTTCAGCCATATAAAATAAATCTTACTTTCTAACTTTTTAAAATAATAATTTTGTTAGTTATTTAAAAATTACAAATATACTTTATAATATTTTAAACAATGTAGAAAAGTATAAAAAAAGTTTCTATAATAAACTTAAACCCAACACTCCAAAGTAAGAAACACTAATAGAAGATAAATATTCTTCCATGTATCTTTCTAAAGATAAACACAGGTGCGAAACCAAATAGTAAGACACATAGAAATAGTTTTATAAAAACACTATAGTATTTCTATATGTTAGTACATATTTTTAAATTAAATTAAATATATTTAAAATTAATTTGAATTTAACTTGAAAATTCAACTAATTTGAAATTTTAGAAATTATTTAATTATAGCCAGCTACTCAAAACTCGAGTTCTTAATTTTGATTTATGTTTTGGCTAAGTGAATTTATTTATTGCATTGTTGAGGGTTCTTGGTTGCCAACAGTAGAAACTGACTGTGTAACATGAGGAGAGAATAAATAAGTTTATTCTAATGTTATTGAGCAGCTCAAAGGATTTATAGGATTGTTAAAGAACTAGGCTCAGGCAGGGATCAGGGAAGCAAGTCATGAACAAGATGCTACTGCATGATCAGCATTCTCAGTATTTAACCATTTGACAGCTGGGCACTTGCTACTGATTTGATCATTGAAAAGACTGGATACACATTACAATGATGAACTTTGTTGCCCTTGCTTATTTCTTTCTAGGCTTTTGGATTTTTTTTTTTTTTTTTTTTTTTTTTTTTTTGCAGTACGTGGGCCTCTCACTGTTCTGGCCTCTCCCGTTGCAGAGCACAGGCTCCAGACGCGCAGGCTCAGTGGCCATGGCTCATGGGTCTAGCCACTCCACGGCATGTGGGATCTTCCCGGACCGGGGCACGAACCTGTGTCCCCTGCATTGGCAGGTGGACTCTCAACCACTGCGCCACCAGGGAAGCCCGGCTTTTGGATGTTTATTGCCTTTCAACAGTATACTTCTTTGATTCCAATATCCATAAAAATATCTAAATATCCTTAAACGGGACACCACCCTCACTATTGAATGGGAGCATCTTGGCCACACTTATTGCATACGTCCACAGACCAGCTGTCAGAACATGAGAAAAGGGAACAGCTAATATCCTCTATATTTTGTATAGGACACCTGAGACAGAGCTCGCCTTTGTGGGATTCCTTCAAAATAGGTAGTGGTTTCAAGTGCTAGAAATCCAAACGTATACTTATCCATTAAAATAGTCAAGTCACCTTTTTTAAACATTCAAAAGTTCAGTCTTTTGTGAGTTATATTTTGTTTGAGGATTACTTTTTATTATCCTATACTCCTAGTGCATTCTGAATTGGTTATTTGTAAAATTTTTGATTTATACTTGCTCTTCAGATTTTGAAGATATTTTTCCATTATCACCTGTCATCAAGCATGATACTAGTTCTTTTATCACAGCTTTTGTATTCAAGGTGATTTGTTTTTTTCTTCCTAAAGTATTCTTTGTTTATCCTTGAAAATCAGTAACAGAATGAGAAAATGTTTTTGATACAATATAATCAACATTATTTGTCCTAGAACATAGTGTGCCCTTACAGTACTCAGATTTCATTTCCCCCTTAATTTGGGTAAATATTCTCCACTGGAGGTGTGTGAAATCTTTGTTGAGTAACTTCGGTTTTTTTTCCTGGAATTTTGTAAAATATTCCATACCAGGGTTCAACATACCAAATTGGAAAATTATCTTATATGCATTTAGGATGTTTTCCATATTAATTTATTTTCAATCCCTACTGAAATCCCAATGGTATTTTTTTTTACAGAAATAAAAAACTATCCTAAAATTCACATGGAACCACAAAGGACCCCAAATAGCCAAAACAATCTTGAGAAAGAACAAAGCTGGAGACATCACACTTTCTGATTTCAAAATATATTACCAAGCTACAGTAATCAAGACAGTATTGGACTGACATAAAATGGGCATATAGACCTATGGAACAGAATAGTGAGAAATAAGCCAATGCATGATAGTCAACTGATTGCGAACAAATGTGCCAAGAATACACAATGGGGAAAGGATAGTCTCTTCAATAAAAGGTGCTGGGAAAATTGGATATTCACATGGAAAAGAATTAAATTGAACCCATAATATACAAGAATCAACTCAAAATATATTAAAGTCTTAAACATAAGACCTGATACTATAAAACTCCTAGAGCACTACATAGGGGAAGTCTTCATGACATTGGTCTTACCAATACTTTTTTGGATATGAGACCAGAAGCACAGGCAACAGAAGCAAAAGTAAACAAGTAAGATGACATCAAGCTAAAAAGTTTCTTCACAGCAAAGGGAAGAATCAACAGAGTGAAAAGGCAATACTTCCCCATTTCAATATACTTGAAAACTGTATATTAGACAAGGAATTACTATCCAAAATATATAAATAATTCTTAGAATTCAATAACTACAACAACAACAAAACTCAAATAACTTGTTTAAAAAATTGGTAAAGGGGCTTCCCTGGTGGCACAGTGGTTGAGAATCCACCTGCTGATGCAGGGGACACAGGTTCATGCCCTGGTCCAGGAAGATCCCACATGCTGCGGAGTGGTAGGCCCATGAGCCATGGCTGCTGAGCCTGCACGTCCAGAGCCTGTGCTCTGCAATGGGAGAGGCCACAACAGTGAGAGGCCCGCGTACCGCAAA
>RJWK010002007.1:0-74139 GCA_004363435.1 Platanista minor | reverse complement strand
GTGATGTTGAGACAGGCTGGGACCTGGGACCCTCTAGTCTTTGCATCTGGACAAACATCTCCTTGAACAACAGAATACAAAGAAGCTATAAGGGACTAAAATTAACTGCATGCACGCGCAGATGGAGGCAATTATGAGCAATAAGATACAAAAAGGCCATGAACCACTGTGGGGTGCGGGAAGCAATAGGGTACTGCGCACGATCCCTGCACACACCACCCCCAAGAGGATGGGCCGACCACCTAAGCCGCCCCTCTGGCCCGAGCCACCCATCCACCCCACCCTCACGCCCACGCCATTTGAGGAAACAGCCCGCCCCCTCGCTCCCCTACCCTTCCACCCACGCCCACCTGGAGCGAGGACACCTGTTACTTGTTTTCACTCCCCTGTGCTGCAGCAGGAGTTCCATTAAAGCCTTGCCTGAATTTCTCATTGGGCCTTTTAGCAATTTCTATTGATTAAAGAGTCCCAAGAAATCTGACTCCATATGAGCTCTGTTTCTTTCATATTAATCTTTGTTTTCTTGGAGTTAAGAATGTTGCCTAGAGCAAATATACAGGATAGCCTGTTCTCAAGGCTCTGACCTTCAAGGGTGTAACACTTTTCCATTCTTATAGAGGTAAAAAGCGCACAACAGAGAGTAACATTTGTTTTATTTGAAGTTTACAGGAACATCTGACCTGACCTTTGTGGACAAAGGATTCCTGCACCAAGAAGTCTGCAGCAACCAACCTGACCCCTCCCCTCAACTTGCCTTTAAAAATACTTTGCTGAGGGCTTCCCTGGTGGGGCAGTGGTTGAGAGTCCGCCTGCCGATTCAGGGGACACGGGTTCGTGCCCCGGTCTGGGAAGATCCCACATGCCGTGGAGTGGCTGGGCCCGTGAGCCATGGCCGCTGAGCCTGCGCGTCCCGGGCAATGCGAGAGGCCACAACAGTGAGAGGCCCGCGTAACGCAAAAAAAAAAAAAAAAAAAAAAAAAGCTTTGCTGAAACTCTTCAGGGAATCTGGGGGTTTGGGGGGGGACTTGTCTCCTTACTTGGTCCTGCAGTAAACCTTTCTCCGCCCCCAAACTCCAACGTTTCGGTACTGTTTGGCCTCACCATGTGTCGAGCACATAAACCTGGCATTCACTAACATTCCCACAAAAACAATGATTTAGCAACTGTCCACAGACTAAAAGAGCCCTGGGAAAACTCTGGAATACAATTAAGAAGCTGCAGCAACCCAGTGGAGCCCCAAAACAGAGGATGGCCACATAAAAAAGGGTAGGAAGGTCCGCCTGCCAATGCAGGGGACACGGGTTCGTGCCCCGGTCTGAGAAGATCCCACATGCCGCGGAGCGGCTGGGCCCGTGAGCCATCGCCGCTAAGCCTGCATGTCTGGAGCCTGTGCTCCGCAATGGGAGAGGCCACAACAGCGAGAGGCGCGCGTACCGCAACAAAAAAAAAAGGGTAGGAAGAATTTTACCTGTGTCACTCCATTCCCCCAAGTCAGCAAATCCCACTGGACGTGAGTTCACTCCATGGAAGAAAAGGGGAGCAGAAGAACACCGGTAGCTTTCACCACTGAGGACCCCAAAAGTCCTCACTGCTGCCGTGACTCCTGCAGCCTCTGCCATTGCGAATCCCCGAAGTCTTCACCAACGTGGACCACGGCTACGGAGCTTCTCCGAGTCTACACCACTGAGCCCCTCTGGCGCCAGTATTCACTGCTCCGAGTCCCATATGGACACCACTGCGCATGCCCACCCTATATTTGGTGCACCTGGAACTGGCATCCCCACGTGACCCTGGACCCAGCACCAAACTCGCCGTAAGAGTACATCTCACTGAACCAGTGAAACTGATAACAGAAGCTGATAATTAATAGAAATGCTTGAACTTGTCTTATAGAACAACAGATAAGGGAACGGCTTGTTAAAACCCTTTTGCTTGTAAACTGCCTTCACTGATTAAGTTCGCTTTAGTTGTCTTTTTTCTTAAAGAGAGATAAAATATCTTTCCTTACATACCTTCTCAGCTTCACACAGCTCAGCTGTTTTACAGGAACGCGGAGTCAGCTGCTCCCTAGTGCGAGCTGGCTGGGGGCTGGTCAGGACCAGCGACCCTAAAACTGGACCTGCGCATGTCTAGTGGATGTCAGAGGGCCAGAAAACCCCACCCTCAGATCAGGCTAAGCGCCTCCATCTTGAATCTAGACAAGCAGGTAACCTAGATGCACCTGCACAGAACACCAATTGTCTTGCCTTTTTCCCTAACTCCAATCACCTTTCCCCATGCCTAAGACCATCCTACTTACCCCAACACTCTCGCCTTCGGGGGATGGATCTGAGACTTGTTCTCTTGTCTCTTCACTTTGTGACTGCTTTGTGAATAAACGTTTTCTTGGCAGTAAACGTCAGTGTATCAGCCTTTGGCTTGCTATGGGTTGGGTAAACAGACCTGGTTTGGTAACACTAGGGCCCTGACATCCACAGGGTCTTTCCCTGCCAGTCAATAAGGTCTGGAAAAAGTGACTACTTCCAATCTGAAGACACCAATGCAAGGCCACAAGGAAAACAAAAAATCAGGTGAACATTAACGCTGTGAAAGGAAGACAATACATTTCCAGCAACTGACACAAGAGAAATGTAAATCTATGAGATCTTTGACAAAGAATTAAAAGAAATTGTTTTCAAGAAGTTCAGAGAGGTACAAGAGAACACAGATAATTCAATGAAATCAGAAAAATAATACATGTACCAAAAACAAATAACCCAAATAAAAATGGACTAGGGACCCGAATAAACTTTTGTCCCAAGAAGACATACAAATGACCAACAGGTATATAAAAAAGTACTCAACATCACTAATCATCAGGAAAATGCAAACCAACACCACCAAGAGGTATCACCTGATCCCTATTAGGAGGGCTATTATCAAAAAATCAAAAGGTAGCAAGTGTTGGCAAAGATGTGAATTGTTGGGTGGCAATGTAAATTGGCACAGCCATTATGGAAAGCCGTATGAAGAGTCCTCAAAAAAACTTAAGAAACAGAACAATCATACTATAATAGCAACCCCATTTTGGGGTTATACCCAAAGGAAACAAAATCAAGACCTTAAAGAGATAATCTGCACTCCCTTGTTTACTGCAGCATCATTCACAATAGCCAAGATAGGGAAATAACCTAAATGTCCATTGATGAATAAACAGATAAAATGTGACACACACACACACACACACACACACACACACGCACTGAAATATTATTCGACCACAGAAAAGAAGGAAATCCTGCCGTTTGTGACAACATGGATGAACCCTGAGGATATTATGCCAGGTGAAATGAACTAGACACAGAAAGACGTGCTACCTGTTGTTTTTTGTTTTTTGTTTTCTGTCCGGGCTGCACAGCTCCCAGGATCTTAGTTCCCTGAAACAGGGATGGAACCCAGGCCCATGGCAGTGAAAGCACAGAGACCTAACCATTGGACCTCCAGGGAATTCCCTACATGCTGCTTTTTATTTTAAAACAAGTTACTAAAAACATAAACTCAATAAAACCAGAGTTTGGAATTATGCTGTTGACAATGATGAACTCTCTTGCAGTAGACCAACCTGCTGAGAATGTGTAGGAAAGCTGAATAGAACGAAACATGCACATCCCCACACACCATTTGAAGGCATCAGAGAGCTACCAAGCCCATGAGGACTTGGGGAAGGTAAGAGTCCATAAATTGGGGAAGCGAGGTAGTTGAAACATATGGTGTCGTTTTTCACTGCCAGCTGCTGGATGGGAGCTTTTACTGATTAAAAGGCAGCTGCAGGGCCAAGAAGTTGAGGGGAAAACCGTGGTTTACAGAGAGAGAGAGGCTGAATAGAACTTCTGGAAGTTTTATGGGGTTTGGTATAAAAATTGGAGTACAAGCCCACAAAGGAGGAAGTAATGTGGTAAACACCCTAAGCATTCAGTTGGGATCACAAAAGGATAGATACTCCAAATTAAATGAATCATAAATTGCCCAGCCTTCACATAAAAAAAGGTTTGAATGAGTTTAATCTCTACTGGGGTAAGGAGATCTTCATTCCTCTAACTGCTCACCAAAAGCAAAAATATATTTCACTTGGAGGAAGCTATCAAGATCCTGAGTTTATCTTTTTTTTCTAATGTTTATTTATTTATATTGGTTGCACTGGGTCATTGTGGCACATGGCTCCTTAGTTGCAGCTCAAGGGCTCCTTAGTTGTGGCATGTGAACTCTTAGTTGTGGCATGCATGTGGGATCTAGTTCCCTGATGGGGGATCAAACCCGGGCTCCCTGCATTGGGAGTGCGGAATCTTACTGCGCCACCAGGGAAGTCCCCTCAGTTTATCTTGATAATATATAACATACAACGTCTGATATTCAATCAAAAATAACTTGGTATGCAAAAACGAAGGAAGGAAGGAGAGAGAGAGAGGAAAACAAAGAAAAGATGAAGAAAAAAATTATTTGATTGAAAAGGAAGAGAAAAAGGCAAAAAACACTTAGATGAAAAATTCAAATATTAGAGCTATCAGGTAAGAACACTAAAATAGTTGTAACTAATATGCTCAAAGAAATTAAATGACAAGATGGTGAATTTCCCCATATACTGGATGTTACAGGGAAGAATCAAATAGGAATTCCAGAACTGAAAGATATATAACTGAAATTAAGAGTTCACAGTTGGAGAAGTTTCTCTTCTGATTAGGCTGTTGAAGTTATAGAACATCATTGCTCCTGCTCATACAACAACATATCATCTAAACTAAAGAAAATCTTAATTTTTTTTTTTTTGCGGTACGCGGGCCTCTCACTGCTGTGGGCTCTCCCGTTGCGGAGCACAGGCTCCAGACGCGCAGGCTCAGCGGCCATGGCTCACGGGCCCAGCCCCTCCGCGGCATGTGGGATCTTCCCGGACCGGGGCAAGAACCCGTGTCCCCTGCATCGGCAGGCGGACTCTCAACCACTGCGCCACAAGGGAAGCCCAAAATCTTAATTTTAAAATGATATTAGAATGACACTGAAGGGCCATGGAAACCATAAGGTCTAAGTGATCTATACTGCAGAATATGTCAAGCCCTTTGCAAGGAGGGAATAACTGGCAGTCAGTTTTACATGTGGGCATAATTATCCTCTCTGGTAACGTGGATGTGCCACTCAAAAACGTCAAGAAAAAACTTGTTGGCTCAGCTGTTGGGAATGTACCAGAAGGCAGCCTTTGGGTGTTAAGCTCTTCAGTGAATGCCTCAACTACAGAAAGCCAACCCACCCAAAGCCACACTTCTCTGGGGGTGGTCTGTATCTACTACTGCCTGACTGAGGCATTTTGGCTGAACACAGGAAAACTGTGACTGGCTATTTTATCCCGGGACTCCTTGTGGGGTTGCCTAAGATTACTGGGTCTGTGTTGCAGCCTGACTGTCCTCTTTGCTTCTTTCCTCTCTCTTCCATAGATATTGATTCCTATAATAAACATACTGTCCTTTAGACTCTGTCTCAGAGACTGCTGACTGGAGAACTCCATCTGTAGACAGTTACTGCCAGGAATGGCCAAAAAAGTGAACACTGAAGTGGGGTTTTGGAGCTAGATTACTCTCTGTCCAGCTGCTACTGAAGACTTCATCACTGGTGAAAAGTGGAGCACACACAGTTGTTAAAAATTTCAGTAGTGATGAATGCACTAGCATGTAAAGAGAATGCACTAGCCAAGCGTATCAGTCAGTATTTTAAAAGTATGGGGGAGGAAAGTACCTCAACCTATTAAAGGCCAAATAGGAAGATCCCATAGCTGGTATCATACTCAAAGGTGGAAAACTGAAAGTTTTACTTCTAAAATCAGGAACAAGTCAAGAATGCCCACTCTCACCACTTCTATACAACATAGTACTGGAAGTCCCAGACAGAGTGATTAGACATGATAAAGAAATAAAAGACATCCAAATTGAAAAGGAAGAAGTAAAATTGTCTCTGTTTGCAAATGACATGATCTTATGTACAGAAAATCCAAAAGACTACATGAAAAATAGTATGGTACTGGCAAAAAGACTGTTAGAACTAATAAATGAACTCAGTAAAGTTGTATGATATAAGCTCAACACACAAAAATCAGTTGCATTTCTATGCACAATGAACTATCCGAAAAGGAAATAAGTAAAATAATCCCAATTACAATAGCACCAAAATGAATAAAATACTTAGGAATAAACTCAACCAAGGAGATGAAAGACTTGTACACTAAAAACTATATGACATTGATTAAAGAAATTAAAGAAGACACAAACAAATGGAAAGACATCCTATGCTCACGGATGAAAAGGCTTAATGTTATTAAAATGTTCATACCACCCCAAATGATCTATAGATTCAATGCAATCCCTATCAAAATCCCAAAGGCATTTTTAACAGAAAGAGAAAAAACTATTCTTCATATGGAACCACAAAAACCCCCAAATAGCCAAAACAATCCTAAGCAAGAAGAACAAAGTCGGAGGCATCACTCTTCCTAATTTTGAAACATATTACAAAACTAGTAGTCAAAGCAGTATGGTACTGGCATTCAGACAGACATATTGACCAACAGAATAGAATAGAGAGCCCAGAAATAAATCCACGCATATACACTCAACTGATCTTAGGGTGCCAAGAGTACACAGTGTGGAAATCATAGTCCTTTCAACAAATGGTGTTGAGAAAACTGGATAGCCATATGCAAAAGAAAGAGATTGGACTCTTTTCTTATATCTCACACAAAAATTAACTCAAATGGATTAATAAGTTAAACATAAGACCTGAAACTATAAAAATCCTAGCAGAAAATATAGGGAAAAAATCATTGATATTGATCTTGGCAATGATTTCACAGATATGACACCAAAAGCACAGGCAACCTTCTGCACAGCAAAGAAAACAATCAGCAGAGTCAAAGGCAAGCTAGGGGATGGGAGAAAATATTTGCAAACCATACATCTGATAAGGGATAAATCTCCAAAGTATATAATTAACCCCTAAAACTCAACAGCCAAAAAACTAATAACCTGATTGAAAAATGAACTAAAGACTTGAATAGGCATTTCTCCAAAGAAAACATATAAATGATCAACACACATATGAAAAAATGTTTAACGTCACTAATCATTGGGAAATACAAATGAAAACCATAATATCACCTCACACCTGCCATGACAGCTATCATGAAAGACCAAAAGACAACAACTGTTGGCAAGCATGTGGAGAAAAAGGGAACTCCTGGGCACTGTTGGTGGGGATGCAAAATGGTACAGCCACTATGAAAAACGGTATGGAGTTTCCTCAAAAAATTAAAACTAGAACTACCATATGATCCAGGAATCTCACTTCTGGGTATTTATCCAAAATAACTGAAATCAGGATCTCAAAGACATATAAGCAATCCCATGTTCACTGCAGCACTATTCACAATAGCTAAGATGTGGAACACCCTAAATGTCCATCAACATAGAAATGGATAAATAAAATGTGGTGTATACATACAATGGAATGCTAGTCAGCCTTAAAAAATTAAGAAAATTCTGCAATATGCATGACATAGATAAACCTTGAGGATATTATGCTAAGGGAAACAAGTCAGTCACAGAAAGATAAATCTGCATGATTCTGCTTACATGAAGTAACTAAAAGAGTCAAATTCATAGGATGGTGAAATGGTGGTTGCCGGGGGTTGGGGGGCATGGGTGGGTGGGAAACGGGAAGTTACTAATAAATGGGTACAAAGTTTCAGTTAAGCAACAAGAGTCAGTTCTAGAGATCCGCTGTACAACATTACACAGTCCACGATAATGTACTGCACACTGACAAATTCATTCAGCGGTAGATCTCATGTGAAGTATTCTTTTTTTTTTTTTTTTTTTTTGCGGTATGCGGGCCTCTCACTGTTGTGGCCTCTTCCGTTGCAGAGCACAGGCTCTGGACACGCAGGCTCAGCGGCCATGGCTCACGGGCCCAGCCGCTCCGCGGCATGTGGGATCTTCCCGGACCGGGGCACGAACCCGTGTCCCCTGCATCGGCAGGTGGACTCTCAACCACTGTGCCACCAGGGAAGCCCCTCATATGAAGTATTCTTATGACAATAAACTGAAATTTTAAAAAAATATATGCAGAAATCAGTAACTAAAAAGATTATGGAGTTAGATGCCTAGTGCAAAACTCACTGACGCTCTAGAAAAAGAAAAGACTAAAAGCAACTAACTGGTAGTTGAAAGGCCAGCATGAATTAGAGCACCTCTTAGGAGACTGCTAGAGGCTCTGAAAAAATCTGCAGTTGGGGGTGCAGGGAAATCTAAGCACGAGGCCCAGGACTCAATCACAAGAGTAGCAGGGTTCCAGAGGTTAAACTCTCAGCCATGGTAGGTCTTAATGCCAAGATTAGAGCCTTGTTTGAGAAAGCATAGGACACGAACACATGGGATGAGGATATCTGGGTTGAAAACCCTGAAACTCTTAAATCCACACATTTTCCTAAAACTTCTGAGCCTTCAGAAGTGGCACATCCCTTTCCAAGAGCTAGTGCTCTGTTCCCTTGAAGACAATTCGAAAGCCTCTCCTCTGTGATCAAGGGTGTGCCCCAGGATATGTCCCCTCATTCGTCCTGGGTACCAGGCCTATAACTCGGGTGAAGTCACAGGATGCCCCAGCCAGCAACATGCAGGGCCAGAAAAGGGAGGAAAAGGCCTGTACCACAAAGGAGCTGCCAGTCCCAGCCAGTGTGTACTGGCAGGACCAGCGGAGTCTCTGTGGGACTGGATCTGAGCATGTTTGGTAAAGGGGGCCTCAACATAAGATTGGATAACAGAAAGTTTACAAATTAATTGCACTTTTCCGAGATAAAGGGTTTAACATGCTAGCAAGACTCTAATCTGGCTCTAGGACGGCTCCTAGAAGCATGGAAAAAGTAATGGTCTGTACTAAGTGAGGAAAAATACCAGAACTACTGTGGCAGACAGTGGAAGAAGAGATTCAAGGACTCAGGGAAGTGGACTCAGGAGTGGACAGACTGTGTAAGGCCAGAAAACTCAACAGATGGTCAGGTTTGATGGGAAAGCCTTCCTCAGTTTGTGGTAATTTGTTATGGCAGCCCCAGGAAATGAAACACTTCCTTCCACAGGTGCTGATCCAAGGGCACTCCCTGTTAAACAGCCTGAACACTGAGCCCCATCTAAGAGTCTGCACTTCCCTGAGAACCCAGTCTCACTGTACCAGTGTCACAAATGGGAGGGGCGTGGCATCACCTCAAAACACTTGGAACTAGAAGATACCTGAAATTAACTAAATCTGAACCCTAGCTGCCACCAGCTCAGCTCTGATAAGATCATAGAGATCAGCCCCTCAATAGTATAAGAAGCTGGAAAGCAGAGAGATCTCACAGTCTTTTTTATTTATTTATTTATTTATTTATTTATTTATGGCTGTGTTGGGTCTTTGTTGCTGCACGTGAGCTTTCTCTAGTTGCGGCGAGCGGGGGCTACTCTTTGTTGCGGTGTGCAGGCTCCTCATTGCGGTGGCTTCTTTTGTTGCAGAGCACGGACTCTAGGCACACGGGCTTCAGTAGTTGTGGCATGCAGGCTCAGTAGTTGTGGCTCGCGAGCTCTAGAGCGCAGGCTCAGTAGTTGTGGCGCATGGGCTTAGTTGCTCCGCAGCATGTGGGATCTTCCCGGGCCAGGGTTCAAACCCATGTCCCCTGCACTGACAGGAAGATTTGTAACCACTGCGCCACCAGGGAAGCCCTCTCACAGTCTTATAGTATACTGGTGACTTGCTTGCAAAGTCTGGCTGTTGGGAGGGGGCTGACTTCGATCTCAAGCGGTCCAGATGTAAACTGAAACAAATTAACGCTGCTATTGATCCCCCACTGAGGTTAACTCCTAGTGAGATCAAAGAAATCATCCCTTCACCTTAGCTGCCTGACAGAATCTACTTCACTGTCTACCGTTTTAAACACAATGCCTGTCATAAAATTGAAAATGTATAAGACACGCGAAGAAGCAGGAAGACTAGGTTAAAGAAAAAAAATAAAACTAGATCTATAGTCTAGGTTAAAAAAATAAATTGATAGAAGCAGACCTACAGATGCAGATGGTCCAGATATTGGAATTAGAGACACAAATTTTATAATCACTTTTCTTTACCTTACAGAGATATTTGGGAAATAATCTCTCATTTATTTCAAGTTTACAGTTCCTTCAGTTTTTTATTTTTTTCACCCATCAGATTGACAAAAATCCAAAGGCTTGCCAAAATTAGCCAGATTGTGCAGAAACAGTCACTTTCATACATTGCTGATAAAAATGAAAAATAGTACTATCCCCTGGAGTTAAATTTGACAATACTGAACAAATCTACTTACACATGTATTATTTGACCTACAGATTTATCAGGAATTTATCCCGAAGATATAGTTTTAACAACATGAAAATACATATGCAAAAATTATTCACTACAGCATTATTTATAATTGTAAAATATTGTAAACTACTTAAATGTACAAACACAGGAGATTGCTTTCCCTGGCTATATCTGAGATAATTTCGGCTTAAGATAAATAAGGCAGCCAGTTAAGCCGACTGTGCTCTCTTCCCCATGGGGGCCCGGTGCACAATGGCTGCAAACAGCATCCTCCTCAGTAGTGTATGCAGCCTGTTGCCTGTATGGGTTGCCCTAAGGGACCTTGGAGACAGCCCTTTCCAGTGGACATTAATGACTGGCATGCTGTCCCCAGTCTAGGCTCCAGACAGGTATGCGTGGTGCCTTTGGAAAGCCCCAGGGCACAGTGGCCAGGGTCCACAATGGCCGGGTCATAATGTCCATCCGCACCAAGCTGCAGAACAATGAGCATGTGACTGAGGCCCTCCACAGGGCCAAGTTCAAGTTCCCTGGCCGCCAGAAGATCCACATCTCCAAGAAGTGGGGATTTACTAAGTTTAATGCAGATGAATTTGAAAACATGGTGGCAGAAAAGCAGCTCATTCCAGATGGCTGTAGGGTCAAGTACATCCCTAATCGTGGCCCCCTGGACAAATGGCGGACCCTGCACTCATGAGAGCCTTGGTGCTGCCCCCTCCCTACCCATGACCACCAATAAACTCTACTTTCTTTTCCCTGTTAAAAAATAAATAAATAAGAACAATGATTGTTGGTTGAATACACTATGATAAATATACACTCTGAAGTACTGGAAACTGGTAAAAAAAAAAAAAATAGGGGAATCTTGATAAACCAAAAGAGAGTAATTTCCAGAACATATTTTAAATAAAAAATGCAAAAGAATATACATAGTATGCTAGTTTTTTTTTTTTGGAAAAAAGAAGAGAAAGTAAGAAAACATGCACATATTTGTATAACTTTGCAAAAAGTAATACAAGACTGATAATACAAAAAGTAATAAAACTGGCTACCCACAAGGAATGGAGACGAAGGGATGGTTGAAGGGATAGGAGAAGGAGTGACCCTTCCCTGAGTGTACATTTCTATACAGTTTTGACTTTTGGATTCATATTAATGTTCTACATATCCAATAAAATAAAGTTAATAAGGATGGGGAAAACCTTAACCTAAATGAAAACAGTAACAAACCTGTTTCCAGTGAATAAAGTGATCTGCCTCAGGAAGTTTCTCATTTTTTTTTGTTGTTATGGTAAAATATACATAACATACAATTGACCATTTTAACAATTTTTAAGTGTGTAGTTCTGTGATATTAAGTACATTCATATTGCTGGGCAATCATCACCACCATCCATTTCCAGATGTCTCTTCATCTTGTAAAACTGAAACTCCAAACCCATAAAATAACAACTCCCCATTGCCACCAGTCCTGGGTAACTACCATTCTACTTTCTGTCTCTATGACTTTGACTACTCCAGGTACTTCATATAAATGGAATCATACAATATTTGACCTTTTATGATTGGCTTGCTTTACATGGCATCATGTCCTCAAGGTTCTTCTATGTTGTAGCATGTGTCAAAATTTCCTTCCTTTTAAGGCTGTATGAATATATCACATTTGTTTATCCATTAACCAGTCAATGGACACTAGGGTTGCTTCTACCTTTGACGATTATGAGTAATGCTGCTATGATTGTAGGTGTACAAATATTTCTTTGAGACCTTGCTTTAATTTTTGGAGGGGTATATATCCAGAAACGGTACTGCTGTCATATGAAAGTTCTATCTTACTTTTTTCAGGAATTGCAATGTTGTTTTCCATAGTGGCTATACCATTTTATATTCCCACCAAGAGTGCACAGGTATTCCAATTTTACTACATCCTCACCAACATCTGTTATTTTCTGGGTTTGATAGTAGCTATTGTAATGGGTATAAGGTGGTATCTCATTGTGATTTTAATTTTGATTTTCCTGATGATGAATGATGTTGAACATCTTTTCATGTGCTTATTGGCCATTTGATTATCTTGTCTGGAGGAATGTCTATTCAAACCCTTTGTCCGTTTTTAAATCAGGTTGTTTGGCTTTTGTTGTTGAGTTTTAGGAGTTCTTTATATGTTCTGGATATTAACCCTTTATCAGATATATGGTGAGCAAATAGTTTCTCTGATTCCATGGTTTGTCTTTTCACTCTGCTGATTGTCTCCTTTGATAAACAAAAGCATTTAATTTTGATGTAGTCCAATTTATCTTTTTCTTTTGTTGTCCATGTTTTTGCTGAGATATCCAACAAATCATTGCCTAATGCAATATCATGCTTTCCTTTCATGTTTTCTTCTAAGAGTGTTATAATTTTAGGTCTTACATTTAGGTCTTTAATCCATTTTGAGTTAATTTTTGTACCTTGTATAAGTAAGAGTTCAACTTCATTTACCTACATATCAATACCCAGTTTTCCCAGCCCCATTTGTTAAAAAGACTGTCCTTGCTTTTTGAAAGGCCTTGGCACTTTTGTTGAGAATCATTCAACCATATATGTGAAGGTTGATTTGGGGACCTCTTTATTCTATTCCATTGGTCTGTCTTTATGCCAGTACCACAAGAAAATGATGAAGATAGTATTTTGATTTCAGTCCAAAGAAAAAAAAGGTTAGCCTTGAACTCTTCTCAATAGGTTTGTTGCAGTGGTATCAGTATTATGAAACCATTTTGTGGGTATTGCAGAATTGAGCAAATGAGTGACTACAGTAAGGTTCTTGAGAGCCAGGGAAATATACAAGATGAGAGATACAAATATGGAATGGGAAAAGGTAAGCAAGATCCTAGGTCGGATTCTAATTAGAGGTATCCATATAAATTTATTATTTCAATGATGCTCAGTCACTCATTTGCAACGAGCAAAGCCTGAACCCACACCTTCGTTTCTAAATACAATTCTCCACAAAAATGAACCAGGGGTTCATGGAGAAGTGGCTTATTCAAAGCCTGGGGCAGCGAAAATCAAGATGCGCCTGGAAGATGTTACTGTGCCAGAAAATAAGGAAGTGCTCAGAAAATGATGGCGATATATTAAAAAAAACAAAGGGGCTTTCACTGGCCAAGTCTGGGGTAATTTGAGCAGCAAGGTACATAAGAACAATGACAGAATGAATAAACTAACAATCCATGAGTCCATACTGACAATAGATAGTAAATTAGTAGATATATGGAAAGAAAGGGAAAGCTCTTGCATACAGTGGAGTTCTGGTTAACAAACACAGTAGCACTAATAGAAGTAGAAAATCGCCATTTAAAAACCATCTTGGTAAAAATAGATTTAAGCAAGAACCATTATGCATGCCAAATTGGGGGAGGGAGATTTTGGCAAGAAACAGAGTATTTACATAGTTTCAGAGTGTCCACCTACAAGTTTCTTATTTATTAAAAATGGAAAAATAGTAGCTATAGAGTGCAGAGCCCTGACAACACAGATGACTACAACTAACTTCATAAGGGGCAAATGGACCATGTTTAAATGTAAAAGTCTGTGCCTTGTGGAGGATGATCAACTTAGTATTGATCTCAGAAACATCTCAGTGTAGGTAGGAGGAAGGAAAACATGGGAGGGTGAAGAAACAGCAGATGTTTAGAGGGGACCAAAGAACACGTTGTCTACCGTGTTCTAGGAGCTCTTCATCTGAACTACTGAGTAGGGGATGGCCTGGCCCACTGCCCAGATCTCCATCCAAGAAGGGCTTGCTAGGACCTCCCTGGTGGTACAGTGGTTAAGACTCTGCGCTTCTAACGCAAGGGTCGTGGGTTTGGCCCCTGGTCAGGGAACTAAGATCCCAGATGCTGCACTGTGTGGCCAAAAGAAAATGAAAAGGGGCTTGCTGCTCAGCTCTGAGGGAGTGCGGTCCCCAGGCAGCCTCTTGTCAGGGCCTGCAGAGTGGACTCCCCTGGCAGAAAGCTGCCTGACCCCAGTTCACACGCCTCCTAGCGCCACCAGCCTCCAGTGGCTGGTGGGCAGAGGTGTAATGGCCCAGCTCCTGTGAGCTGGATGGGGGCATTCTATGGGCAGTGCTCCCTACAGAGCCCAGACCTGCCTGGGAGTCCGGCTTCCTCCTCTGCCAATCCTGCTTCCTCACCCTGCCTTTCACAGGTTCAGCGATCTCTAGTCAACTTGCGCCCAAACTCAGCCTCTGCTTCCTTAGAACCCAACCTGCAAGAGGCTCCTCAAAAGCTACTGCTTTTTTCACTAAATTAAGAAGGAAAAGAAGAGCAAATCATGCACTTACAAAAATGCATTGTTTCAAAAGAAAGCAACAGATGTGGGGGGGGCTGTTCCAACTAATGAAAATCTTGTTTTCAGAAATCTGTTTGTCAGTTATTTGGGTTGGGAGATTAATTTTTCCAAGATGTACGCTGTTTTGAAGGAGGTTGGATTCTGCATCAGTTTCCTAGGCCTGCTATAGGAAAGTAACAAAAACTGAGCAGCTTCTGCAGTTGCTGGAGGTGCTCCTTGTGGCGCAGATGAGTAACTCCCTTCCGTGCCTCCATCATTACACGGCCCTCTTCCCTCTGTGTCTGTCTTCACATGCATTCTCCTCTGTGCATGTATGTTTCCAAGTCTCTCCTTTTTTTTTTTTTTTCTCCAGTACGCGGGCCTCTCACTGCGGTGGCCTCTCCCGTTGCGGAGCACAGGCTCCGGACGTGCAGGCTCAGCGGCCATGGCTGACGGGCCCAGCCGCTCCGTGGCATGTGGTATCTTCCCGGACCAGGGTACGAACCCGTGTCCCCTGCTTTTTTTTCTTTTTTTTTTTTTTAAAAAAACGAGTTCTATTGGATTAAGGACCTGCCCTACTGCAGTGTGACCTCATCTTAATTTGCATCTTAATTATATCTGTAAAGACCCTATTTCCAAATGAGATTAAATTCACAGGTACCAGGAGTTAGGACTTCAATTATCTCTTGTGGAGACTGTAAAGAAAAAACTCCTCCTAGGTGTTTCTTTTCTACTTGCAAAACTTCTGGCCACCAAATGCTGGGGGGAGCTGCCGGGTTTCCTCACACCAAGCAATTGTGCAACACCAGCTGGGGGTCCTACAAGTCAGTTCAGTCCTGACACTACCTGGAGTTAGTGTTAGATCCCATAGTTTAAGGGCTCAATCCCACCCTCCACTACAGATGCCAATGGAAAGTTCAGGTTGTCACCTGTGCTTCTTACCAACTGGCTGTAAATTAGAGGTTTGCATGACCCCCTCCTAGGATTTAATTAATTTACTGGAGTGGCTCACAGAACTCAGAGAAACATTTTACTTACTAGATTACTGGTTTATTATAACTCAGGAATTGGCAGATGGAATTGATGCATAGGGCAAGACATGTGTGGAGCTTCTAAGCCCCCTCCAGGCCCCATTCTCTCTGCACTACCATGTGTTTACCAACCTGGAAGCTCTCTGAATCTTACCCTTTTTGTTTTTATGGAGGCTTCATTACATAGGCATGGTTGATTCAATCATTGGCCTGTCTCCTCTCCTCAGAGGTTGGGGGTGGGAGAAGGTAGGGGTGTAGCGAGATGCAATGAAGGTGGGGCTGAAAGTTCCAACCCTCTAATCACCAGGTTGGTTCTTCTGGCAACAAGCCCCCATTGTTAGGACCTTTCTAAGAGTTACCTCATTAACATACACTCAAGTGTGAATGAAAGGGGCTTTTTTCTTTTTTTTTTAATACATTTATTTATTTTTGGCTGTGCTGGGTCTTCGTTGCTGCGCACGGACTTCCTTTAGTTGCGGCGAGCGGGGGCTACTCTTCGTTGCAGTGCATGGGCTTCTTATTGCGGTGGCTTCTCTTGTTGTGGAGCATGGGCTCTAGGTGCACGGGCTTCAGTAGTTGTGACACGCAGGTTTGGTAGTTGTGGCTCGCGGGCTCCAGAGCACAGGCTCAGCAGTTGTGGGGCACGGGCTTAGTTGCTCCGCGGCATGTGGGATCTTCCTGTACCAGGGTTTGAACCCGTGTCCCCGGCATTGGCAGGCAGATTCTTAACCACTGTGCCACCAGGGAAGCCCAAAAGGGGCTTTCTTAAGAATAACAAAAAATACTTGTATTGCTCCAATCACTTAGGAAATTTCAAGGGTTTGGGGAGCTTTGTGCAAGAACAGGGACAAACACCAAACATAATATTTCTTATTATAAACCACAGTATCACAGGGACACAATTCAATCCATGACAGATTCTGTCCTAGACTAGCTTACCAAAGCCCAATAATGCTGAACTACAGCAGAAACACAGAAAGCAATACTAATAGGAAATATTACCACCATCACCATCCAACTTGCTTGATTCCTTGGAGGTGGCTCTAGGCAGCAGCCTGTTGGGGGTCTTAGAGAAGAGAGGTGAAGAGAGTGAGGTAATTTTAGATGTGAGAATGTAATGGGGACAAATCTGACTCCATATTGGATCTACTTCTTTTACTTTAAACTTTGTATTCTATTGCTTTTGCTAGAAGTTTATTACTAAAGGGAAAGTATACATAATGGCCCATCCCCAGGAACCCCGCCTCCCGAATCACAGTGTTAAGCTAAAATGCCTTTGTTTAGCTCACAGGAAACATCCTGACCAGGCACGCCTGTAAATGGCTTCAGGAAAGAAGTAATTAACACATCCCCTCTGGAGTCTGGCCAGAACCAGGAAATATTTGCACCAACTTATTGTCTTTTTCACTTTACCTCCTCACCCACCCCTCTTTGTTCTATAAAAGAAACTAACATCCAAACCTGCAGCAAGATGGTTCTTTGGGACACTAGTCCAACACCTCAGTCTGCTGGCTTTCCAAGTAAAGTCTCTATTCCTTGCCCAATGACTCGTGTCTTGATTTATTGGCCTGTCATGCGGTGAGCAGTATGAACCTGGAGTAGGTAACAGGAACAGGTAGAAGGTTGTGTGGTCTCTGGAGAGGAAAGAGGCTATACTGCAGGGAAGTAGGCAGATGTTTGGGAGGACACAGTGCTTAGTCCAGACTTCTTGTACATAAAATCATACCAGGAGCCTGGGTTGGCTTCATTAGCCAGGGGCTTTGGTTGAAGTGCGGGCTTGGAGTGGAGGAACGCTGTCGTGGGGAATCTTCTGGTCCAAGGTAATACTTCTACTATGTCAGCGGCAGCCACAGCTCCAGGAGCAGTTTGGAGAGAGGTGTGTAGGGGTGGCAAAAGATGGGGTGAAGGTAGGGGAGCAGCCTTGCAGCCAAAGGTAGGCACATGTGAATAGCTACATTCATGTAAAATATAAATATGTACACATTTAATCAAAAAAATAAGTTCCTTGAACCAAAAAAAATCTCGGGGCCAACATATGATAAAATGAAGCATTTGTTAAAAGGTCTTCAAGTAGATCACTGTTACAAAGCTGGGGTTTGTCCAAGCCGGAAAACTTCCCTATAAAATAGTCTAGCTATATAAAGCAATTAAGAGGGTGCTCTCGGTAGCTCAGACAAATGTGCTGTTTCCCACACTGTACCTAGAATGTTTATAGCTTATTTGTGGATAGAAAATAGCTTAAAATATTTGCAGGGACTTGTCCCTTTCTTCAGAAAGAGTTGTGGTTAATTAGAATTTCTATTTTGTTTTGCTCCTTGACCTCCCAGTTGGCTTATAAGCTATTAAGTGATGTTCAAGCATTTTGTTTTGGGGCATAGAAGTTGTTTTGCATTATTTTGCATACACACATCAAACACGGTGTTGAAGTACTTTAAAGCTTTTAGGCAACTGAATACATTGTTACTGTTTTCCTTAGTGGCCAATGGCTCATATATTAAAACAAAGCTCTTGCCTCCTATGCAGTACTTTTGGATACATTAGTGATGCATTATTGAAAGAGTTAGAAGTTTGTATTTTTAGACTTGGTTAAATTGGGAAAAGAAAAGGGTAGTCATGCAGGCGAAATTTAATAAAAGTATATGTGGGACTAAAATGTAAATAGTTGGCATAATCTGAAGAAAGTTTTCACCTGAAATGCATAAGATAATCAGTCAAAAAATATATATTTTACAGCACATCCTCCTTTCACTGCTATTTTAACATTTGTGAGACAAAATAAAATTTTGTCTGAGTCTTTAAACAAAGAGATAAGCGTAAGCACTAGTCATAATTTGGTTGGGACCAAAAGTCCAGTTAGGTTCAACCAAATGTTTAAATGGAATGGCTCCTTAATTATCTGTACAATGACATAAAGAAGTTTAGCTAATTAGAATATACAGCATAAATTTTAGCTCTTGTGAGTGTTAGCAAAGAGCTAGACACATTAAACAACAGATCTAGAAATCTACCTTCCTAAGGGTCTAAATTGGACTTACAAGATATAAACATAGGCAAGGATAAACTTCTGTACCATTAAAACATCTGGAAAATGAGTTTTGTGATAATATAGTTGTAATTCTGGGCCTAGTCCAAATTATGAAAACATGTCATAATCATACTTCTGATTTATCAAGCAATTTGAAGTGCAATTTAGAAGGAAGGAAGGTGAATTGGAAATTACAATTAATTCAGGAATTCTGCCCTGTTCAGATGAAAACCTGGGGTTGGAGTTGGGATGCTTTTTCTGAACTTTACCTGAATAATCATTAAATATAATTTAACATTCTGTAAGCAGCTTTTGGCAGGAAAGAGCTCCCTGCAGGAGGCCCCTTTTGTCTTGGCACTAACCTTAAACCAGGCACCCCCCCATGCTCTACTCATCTCTGGCCCAAGCACACCTTTCAAATCTTTGGATCACACAATACCTTGCCTAAGGTGTTGGTTCTTTCCATAGAAATGAAGAGTAAGCAATTAACAGAGACCAGATCTCTTCCCTAGCTTCCCTTTCAGTAAGCTCCTAAACTGTGTGAATAAGATTGTATCTAGAGACAGATCACAAGAAGTCAACAAGCCTGCACACAAGCCTGCACACATTGTGGGATGGCAACAACTCTGACCCCCATCTCAGTAATGAACTGAGATTACTTCCCTTTTTCCTTTTTTTAAAAGCTTTCGTGGCCAAGCAGTATCTTTGGAGATGGTTTTGGGGGACACTGATTGCTGGCATTCTGATTAAAAGCAGTTTTCCTTTCTACCAAAATTTGTCTCTCTCTCGAGGACTGATTTCTGAGCGGTGAACAGCCAGACCTGAGTTCGGTAACAATCTAAGCTTGTCCCTGAAATTAGTGAGGATTTGGGTTACTTTTCATTAACAGTGACATCTACGTGGAACTGCAAAGGCCACATTTTTCCTTGACTGACCAAGGAGAAAAATGTATGCTCAGTATGTGGAACAGGCACCAACAATCAAGGAATACTGGTGGGAGGGCCCAGTGGTGTTGGGGATGAAGGAAACACACACAAAAGCATGGATCCTACAACTTCAGAGACAGAAGGTGTCGCTGAGGATCGCTGGTACTGTGGACTTCTGTTGTATACAGGGAGTTCTGTGGCTGTAAGGATCTTGCTTAAAGACAGTCACAGGGAATAAAGGGGGCACCTAATGGGTAGAGCTCTGGGCACCCAACCTTTTCTGCATCTAGAGAAGGTCTGTCTTATTAACATATTTGAGTGCTGCATAAGGTTTTGTAAAAAAAAAAAAAAAAAAAAAAAAAGACTCCACGGTATGACATAACCATGTTTAAAAAGCATACTAGTTTTTGTTTTGACTATAAGATGCTACTGAGGTAGGAAGCAAGATGGAGGAGTAGAAGGATGTGTTCTCACTCCCTCTTGTGAGAACACCAGAATCACAACTAGCTGCTGGACAATCATCAACAGGAAGACAGTGGAACTCACCAAAAAAGATACCCCACATCCAAAGACAAAGGAGAAGCCACAATGAGACGGTAAGAGGGGTGCAATCACAGTAAAATCAAACCCCATGACTGCTGGGTGGGTGACTCACAGACTGGAGAACACTTATACCACAGAAGCCCACCCACTGGAGTGAAGGTTCTGAGCCCCACATCAGGCTTCCCAACCTGGGGGTCTGGCAATGGGAGGAGGAATTCCTACAGACTCAGACTTTGAAGCTTAGTGGGAACTGATTGCAGGACTTCCACAGGACTGGGGGAAACAGAGACTCAACTTATGGAGGGCACGTGCAAAGCAGTGTGTGTATCCGGACCCAGGGGAAGGAGCAGTGATCCCAGGGGAGACTGAACCAGACCTACCTGCTAGTGTTGGAGGGTCTCCTGCAGAGGTGGGGGGTAGCTGTGGCTCACCGTGGGGACAAGGACACTGGCAGCAGAAGTTTTGGGAAGTACTTCTTGGCGTGAACCCTCCCAGAGTCTGTCATTAGCCCCACCAAAGAGCCCAGGTAGGCTACAGTGCTGGGTTGCCTCAGGCCAAACAACCAACAGGGAGGGAATGCAGACCCACCCACCAGCAGTCAGGCGGATTAAAGTTTTACTGAGCTCTGCCCACCAGAGCAACAGTCAGCTCTACCCACCACCAGTCCCTCCCATTAGGAAACTTACACAAGTCCCTTAGATAGCCTCATCCACCAGAGGGCACACAGCAGAAGCAAGAAGAACGACAATCCTGCAGCCTGTGGAACAAAAACCACATTCACAGAAAGACAGACAAGATGAAAAGACAGAGGACTATGTACCAGATGATGAACAAGATAAAACCCCAGAAAAACAACTAAATGAAGTGGAGATAGACAACCTTCCAGAAAAAGAATTCGGAATAATGATAGTGAAGATGATCCAGGACCTCGGAAAACGAATGGAGGCAAAGATGGAGAAGAGGCAAGAAATGTTTAACAAAGACCTAGAAGAATTAAAGAACAAACAGAGATGAACAATACAATAACTGAAATGAAAACTACACTAGAAGGAATCAATAGCAGAATAACTGAGGCAGAAGAACGGATAAGTGACCTGGAAGACAGAATGGTGGACTTCACTGCTGCAGAACAGAATAAAGAAAAAAGAATGAAAAAAAATGAAGACAGCCTAAAAGACCTCTGGGACAACATTAAACGTAACAACATTTGCATTATAGGGGTCCCAGAAGGAGAAAAGAGAGAGAAAGGACACGAGAAAATATTTGAAGAGATTATAGTGGAAAACTTCCCTAACATGGGAAAGGAAATATCCACCCAAGCCCAGGAAGTGAATCGTCCCAGTCAGGATAAACCCAAGGAGAAACACACAGAGACACATAGTAATCAAACTGACAAAAATTAAAGACAAAGAAAAATTATTGAAAGCAGCAAGGGAAAAATGACAAATAATATACATGGGAACTCCCATAAGGTTTACAGCTGATTTCTCAGCAGAAACTCTACAAGCCAGAAGGGAGTGGCATGACATACTTAAAGTGATGAAACGGAAGAACCTACAACCAAGATTACTCTACCGGCAAGGATCTCATTCAGATTTGATGGAGAAATCAAAAGCTTTACAGACAAACAAAAACTAAGAGAATTCAGCACCACCAAAGCAGCTCTACAACAAAGGCTAAAGGAACTTCTCTAAGTGGGAAATACAAGAGAAGAAAAGGACCTACAAAAACAAACCCAGAACAATTAAGAAAATGGTCATAGGAACATACATATAGATAGTTACCTTAAACATCAATGGATTAAATGCTCCAACCAAAAGACACAGGCTTGCTGAATGGATACAAAAACAAGACCCACCTATATGCTGTCTACAAGAGACCCACTTCAGACCTAGGGACACACACAGATTGAAAGTGAGGGGATGGAAAAAGATATTCCATGTAAGTGGAAATCAAAAGTAAGCTGAAGTAGCTATACTCATATCAGACAAAATAGACTTTGACATAAAAAATGTTACAAGAGACAAGGAAGGACACTACATAATGATCAAGGGATCAATCCGAGAAGAAGATAAAACAATTATAAATATATATGCACCCAACATAGGAGCACCTCAATACCTAAAGCAACTCCTAACAGCTATAAAAGGAAATCGACAGTAACACAATAATAGTGGGGGACTTTAACACCAATGGACAGATCATCCCAAATGAAAACAAATAGGGAAACACAAGCTTGAAATGACACAATAGACCAGATAGATTTAATTGATATTTATAGGACATTCCATCCAAAAACAGCAGATGACACTTTCTTCTCAAGTGCACATGGAACATTCTCCAGGACAGATCACATCTTGTGTCACAAATCAAGCCTCAGTAAAATTTAAGGAAATTGAAATCATATCAAGCATCTTTTCTGACCACAATGCTATGAGATTAGAAATCAATTACAGGGAAAAAAAACGTAAAAAAAACAAACACAGGGCTTCCCTGGTGGCGCAGTACTTGAGAGTCCGCCTGCCGATGCAGGGGACAGGGGTTCGTGCCCCGGTCAGGGAAGATCCCACATGCCGCGGAGCGGCTGGGCCCGTGAGCCATGGCTGCTGGGCCTGCGCGTCTGGAGCCTGTGCTCCACAGCGGGAGAGGCCACAACAGTGAGAGGCCCATGTACCACAAAAATAAACAAACAAACAAAAAACACAAACACATGGAGTCCTAACAATACGTTACTAAGTAACCAAGAAATCACTGAAGAAATCAAAGAGAAAATCAAAAAATACCTAGAGACAAATGACAATGAAAACACGATGATCCAAAACCTATGGGATGCAGCAAAAGCAGTTCTAAGAGGGAAGTTTATAGCTATATAAGCCTACCTCAAGAAATAAGAAAAATCTCAAATAAACATTCTAACCTTACACCTAAAGGAACTATAGAAAGAACAAGCAAAACCCAAAGTTAGCAGAAGGAAAGAAATCATAAAGATCAGTGCAGAAATAAATGAAATAGAAACAAAGAAAACAATAGCAAAGATCAATAAAACTAAAAGCTGGTTCGTTGAGAAGATAAGCAAAGTTGATAAACCATTAGCCAGACTCATCAAGAAGGAGAGGACTCAAATCAATAAAATTAGAAATGAAAAAGGAGATGTTACAACAGACACCACAAAAATACAAACAAGCAACTCTATGCCAATAAAATGGACAACCTGGAAGAAATGGACAAATTCTTAGAAAGGTATAACTTTCCAAGACTGACCCAGGAAGAAATAGAAAATATGAACAGACCAATCACAAGTAATGAAATTGAAACTGTGATTAAAAATCTTCCAACAAGCCAGGACCAGATGGCTTCACAGGTGAATTCTATCAAACACTGCGAGAAGAGCTAACACCCATCCTTCTCAAACTCTTCCAAAAAATTCCAGAGGAAGGAGCAATCCTAAACTCATTCTATGAGGCCACCATAACCCTGATACCAAAACCAGACAAAGATACTACAAAAAAAGAAAATTACAGACCAATACCACTGATGAATATAGATGCAAAAATTCTCAACAAAATACTAGCAAACAGAATCCAACAACACATTAAAAGGATCATACACCATGATCAACTGGGATTTATCCCAGGGATGCAAGGATTCTTCCATATATGCAAATCAATCAATGTGATACACCATACTAACAAATTGAAGAATAAAAGCCACATGATCATCTCAACAGATGCAGAAAAAGCTTTTGACAAAATTCAACACCCATTTATGATAAAAACTCTCCAGAAAGTGGGCATAGAGTGAACCTACCTCAACATAATAAAGGCCATATACGACAAACCCGCAGCTAACATCATTCTCAATGGTGAAAAACTGAAAGCATTTTCTCCAAGGTCTGGAATAAGACAAGGATGTCCACTTTCATCACTATTATTCAACAAAGTTTTGGAAGTCCTAGCCACGGCAATCAGAGAAGAAAAAGAAATAAAAGGAATATAAATTGGAAAAGAAGAAGTAAAACTGTCACTGTTTACAGATGACATGATACTATACATAGAGAATCCTAAAAATGTCACCAGAAAACTACTGGAGCTAATCAATGAATTTGGTAAAGTTGCAGGATACAAAATTAATGCACAGAAATCTCTTGCATTCCTTTACACTAATGATGAAAAAATCTGAAAGAGAAGTTAAGGAAACACTCCCATTTACCACTGCAACAAAAAGAATGAAATACCTAGGAATAAACTTACCTAGGGAGACAAAAGACCTGTATGCAAAAAACTATAAGAGACTGATGAAAGAAATTAAAGATGACACCAACAGATGGAGAGATATACCATGTTCTTGGATTGGAAGAATCAATATTGTGAAAATGACTCTACTACCCAAAGCAATCTACAGATTCAATGCAATCCCTATCAAATTACCAATGGCATATTTTACAGAACTAGAAGAAATAATCTTAAAATTTGTATGGAGACACAAAAGACCCTGAATAGCCAAAGCAGTCTTGAGGGGAAAAAGTGGAGCTGGGGGAATCACAGTCCCTGACTTCAGACTCTACTACAAAGCTACAGTAAGCAAGATAATATGGTACTGGCACAAAAACAGAAACATAGATCAATGGAACAGGATAGAAAGCCCAGAGATAAACCCATGCACCTATGGTCAACTAATCTATGACAAAGGAGGCAAGGATATACAAGGGAGAAAAGGCAGTCTCTTCAATAAGTGGTGCTGGGAAAACTGGACAGCTACATGTAAAAGAATGAAATTAAAACACTCCCTAACAGCATACACAAAAATAAACTCAAAATGGATCTGAGACCTAAATGCAAGACCAGACACTATAAAACTCTTAGAGGAAAACCCTCTTTGACATAAAGCACAGCAAGATCTTTTTTGATCCACCTCCTAGAGTAATGGAAATAAAAACAAAAATAAACAAATGGGACCTAATGAAACTTAAAAGCTTTTGCACAGCAAAGGAAACCATAAACAAGCGGAAAAGACAACCCTCAGAATGGGAGAAAATATTTGCAAATGAATCAACGGACAAAGGATTAATCTCCAAGATATATAAACAGTTCATGCAGCTCAATATTAATGAAACAACAGACAACCTAATCCAAAAATGGGCAGAAGACCTAAATAGACATTTCTCCAAAGAAGACATACAGATGGCCAAGAAGCACATGAAAAGCTGCTCAACATCACTAATTATTAAAGAAATGCAAATCAAAACCACAATGAGGTATCACCTCACACCAATCTTCAGAATAGCCACCACCAAAAAATCTAGAAACAAATGCTGGAGAGGGTGTGGAGAAAAGGGAACCCTCTTGCACTGTTGGTGGGAATGTAAATTGATACAGCCACTATGGAGAACAGTATGGAGGTTCCTTAAAAAACTAAAAGTAGAATTTTCATATGATCCAGCAATCCCACTACTGGGCATATACCCAGAGAAAACCATATTTCAAAAAGACATAGTCACCCCAATGTTCATTGCAGCGCTCTTTACAATAGCCAGGTCATGGAAGCAACCTAAATGTCCATCAACAGACGAATGGATAAAGAAGATGTGGGACATATATATAATGGAATATTACTCAGCTATGAAAAGGAACGAAATTGAGCCATTTGTTGAGACATGGATGGATCTAGAGACTGTCATACAGAGTGAAGTAAGTCAGAAAGAGAAAATCAAATATCCTATATTAACACATGTATGTGGAATGTAGAAAAATGGTACAGATGAACCAGTTTCCAGGGCAGAAATTGAGACACAGATGTAGAGAACAAACATATGGACACCAAGGGGCAAAGCCATGGGGGGTGGGGATGGTGGTGTGATGAATTGGGTGATTGGGATTGACATGTGCACACTGATGTGTATAAAACTGATGACTAATAAGAACCTGCTGTATAAAAAAAATAAATGAAATAAAATTCAAAAATTCAAAAAAAAATCATACTAAGTGAAGTCAGGCAAAGACAAATATGTGATGCCACTTACATGTGGAATCTAAAAAAATGCTGTAAATGAACTTATTTACAAGACAGAAACAGACTCAGAGACATAGAAAACAAACGTATGGTTACCAAAGGGGGAGGGAGGGATAAATTAGGAGGTTGGGATTAACAGATACACACTACTGTATATAAATAGGTAAACAACAAGGACCTCCTGCAGAGCACACAAAACTACACTCAATATCTTGCAATAACCTATAATGGAAAAGAACCTGAAAAAGAATATATGTATATGCATAACTGAATCACTTTGCTGTTCACTGGAAACTAACACAACACTGTAAATCAACTATGCTTCAATTTAAAAAAATTATCCTAAGGAAAAAAATCATTATAGTAGTTGGGCTCCCCCTCCCCCCATCCATGTTCCAGTAGCATTACTGAAGAATTATGAGAAGAAATAGCTAAGAATGCATCCTCATGAGCTAGTCTCATGCATTCCTGCATTTGGTGCAGTTGTTAAGAAGCCACCTGTCTATGCAGGGGACACGGGTTCGAGCCCTGGTCCGGGAAGATCCCACATGTCTCAGAGCAACTAAGCCCGTGCCCCACAACTGCTGAGCCTGTGCTCTGGAGCCCGTGAGCCACAACTACTGAGCCCACGAGCCACAACTATTGAAGCCTGCACGCCTAGAGCCCATGCTCCACAACAAGAGAAGCCACCGCAACGAGGAGCCCACGCACAGCAACGAAGAGCAGTCCCCAGTCACCGCAACTAGAAGAAATCCTGCGTGCAGCAACGAAGACCCAATGCAGCCAAAAAAAAAAAAAAAAATTATACATATATATATATAAAAAAAAATATATATATATTTACAGGGCACCTACTAAGTGTCAGCTAAAGTGCTTCATCAATATTCCAGAGTGGCTAGAATGAGCCACATGGCAACTCTAAATGGATACTGGTTGATTTGTTAACTGTTTGCACACAATTTTTTAACATGCTCAGCATGTATTCCAAATGGAATTATCAAGAAATGACAAGCTTCCCTTTCCACCCACGCTACAGATCTAGATTTGGGCATCCGAATGATAAGAAAAGCTAACCATTTGCAATTTTATTTCAAAAGATATTCACTGTGTTCCAAAAACTGGTGGGGGAGTAATTGCCAGGAGAGACAAAGGCTGGGACAGTGGGATCTGTTGGCTCAGGCCCTAAGTAAGCAGAGAAAAAGTAAACCCACTGCTTGGGACCCTGTCCCTTGCTTGTCAGAGAGAGGGCAGTGGTGACTGTAATGAGGGCTGTAGCCAGGCCCAGAGGGAGCAGAGGGGGCTCTGGGGCTCAGAGTATAAGAGTAACCATGGACTGATATGCTCCAGAACATTCTGGTATATTCCAACATTCTGAGGCTTGTATCCTCATGGCCAAGATCCCAAGGCCGAGCTAAGGTTCAGAAGCCCCCGACTCAAAATCTCAGTAGTCTGTTCTACTGAATGCTGACCAAGAGAAGAAACAAGTTTTTCTTATTTTGCTCTGAAGTAAACTCCTGTTTAGTTGAGATGTTGGAAAGAAGGTGACCAACTCTTGCAGTTTCCCCAGGACTTTCCTGGTTTTAGCACTGAAAGTCCTGTGTCCTGGAAACGCCTTCATTCCCAGGCAAACTGGGATGAATAGCCATCCTAAGGAAGTAAGAGCCAAGTGAATAGACTGGGTATTTCACTAACAAACCGTCAGAAAAGTGACTTAAAAAACTGTGATAGGGTAGAACAAATCTGACTCCATATTGGACCTGTTTCTTTAAATCTTTGTATTCTATTGCTTTTGCTTAGAGTTAAGAATGTTGCCTGTAGGCTGAAATGTACAGGATAGACCATTCTCAAGGCTCTGACCTTTAAGGGTATAACACTTTCCCATTCATATAGAGATAAAAAGTTGCAGAACAGAGAATAACATTTGTCTTGTTGGAGGTTTACAGGATCATCCTGACCTGACCTACCTGGACAGCTGCAAGAACACAGGATTTTGACACCAAGAGATTTGCAACAACCAACCATGCCCCTCCCTCACCCTGCCTTTAAAATGCTTTGCTGAGGGCTTCCCTGGTGGCCCAGTGGTTGAGAGTCCGCCTGCCGATGCAGGGGACACGGGTTCGTGCCCCGGTCCGGGAAGATCCCACATGCCGCGGAGCGGCTGGGCCCGTGAGCCATGGCCGCTGAGCCTGCGCGTCCGGAGCCTGTGCTCCGCAACGGGAGAGGCCACAGCAGTGAGATCCCCGCGTACCGCAAAAAAAAAAAAAAAAAAAAAGCTTTGCTGAAACTCCTTACAGGAGTTTGGGATTTCGGGAGGCATAAGCTACCTGTCTCCTTGCATGGCCCTGCAATAAACCTTTCTCTGCTCCAAACTGACATTTGAGTTTGTTTGGCCTCAGTGTGCATCGTGTAACAAAATCACTATAATTTTTTTTTTTGCTCACCATTCCACATTCTTGACTAGGATTGGCTGGGCAGTTCTTCCGCTGGTCTTGCTGATGATTTTTTGTGCGACAGTATTCGGCCAGTGTATTTCCTGGAGGATGCTCTCAGCTGGGATGCAGGGACATCTGGGTTTTGCACTCCCTGTCCAAGTAACCTCAGGGCTTCTCCCTTTACCATGTGGCCTCTCCAAAGGGCTTTTTACAGCAGGGTAGCTGAAACTCTACACGGCAGCACAGGAAGAACAGGTTTCCCTCCTCAGACTGCGAAACCTGCCTGGCTTCTCAAGGCGTTGGTCTGCAATTGGCACAGTGTACTTCTGCCATATCTTATTGGTAAAAGGCAATCACAAGCCTTTTAGAATCAAGGTGAGGGGACTATACTAGGAGTGGATACCAAGCGGCACAGCATGGGAGCTGTCCACGTGACAGTCTACTCGAGAGGTGGCGTGAGATGCTTGCTCTCTGGGACTCACAGGATTCCCAGGTGCCTGACTCCCTCTGACCTGTTTGCTGGGCCACGTGCCTTACCCTTCTCACATTCTCAGAGAGAACCCAATATGAATAGTTTGACCTTTGGTCAGAGGCTTCAAGAGCTCTGGGTAGGTATAGGACAAGTTTATCTCTATTATTCTTACTTCTGCAAAGTGTACTGACGATGGTGAATCCCTGTTAAGGTTACCAGAAGGTGGGTAAGAAGCAACAGGTTAGGAGGCCTGGGTCTTACACTTCTGGTGTGAGGCAAGGACGGACCTGCCTCCTCCATGCAATGGTTCTTGGAAAGTGAGTGCCTATGTTCAGGGCAGGGATTACAAAGATCACCAAAGCACAGCACCTGCCTTAAAGGAGCGGACCCTTCTCAGCAAGGAACCTCCCGCCCGCGCCCCAAGTCTTTTGTGGAAGTTTACACAAGTGTCACCATTGCTGCTTCCCTCCTTTCTACCTGTGTCTCTGGGGCAGCTCCAACGTCTGCCTTGACTCGGTTTCCCAGTCGGCTTCCCTCGTTGGGCTGCGCGCCTCCCGAGGGTGTATTCTTGAACACAACAGATAATCGAGGGGTGCATTTCTCTGCCTGGGGTCGTCGAGCGGGTCCTCCAGGGAGCGCAGCCCAACCCCCTCCATTTTGGAGCTGCTCCACTTGCACCTTCCCGGGGTTCTCCTTCCCTCTTCTCCAACTCCCCCGCCCACACCCGCCTTTTTTTTTTTTTTTTTCTGGAGAGAATTGGGGCCCCTCTCACCCTCCCCCACCACAAACTCCGCCTTCAGAGAACCCCGGAGCTGCTGCGGGCCCTGCGGCTGCTGCTCGGCTCCCTTCCCTTTCTCCACCAGACCTCCTCTTCCATCACTGTGGGCGCTCTCTGGGCATTTCGACTCTTGGCTTCTTCTCTCTCTTTAGCTCGCCACCCGTGTCACCGCCTGGCCCGGCGCGTCCCGCCTCCGCTCTGTCGCTTTAAGCGGGTCCCCGCCGCCGCGCCCCTCCCTCACCCCTCCTGGGGCTCGTCGGCTCCTCGCCGCCTCTCCCGCTCCTCCTCCTCTCCTTCCTCCTCCTCCTCCTCCTCTCCCGCTCCTCCTCGCCGCCCGCTCCGCTCCTCGCAGCCTCCGCGGACCCGCAGCCATGGCCGACATCAAGACGGGCATCTTCGCCAAGAACGTCCAGAAGCGACTCAACCGCGCACAGGAAAAGGTCAGAAGCGGGTGGCGGGGATGCGGCGGGCAGGGCCGAGCCGGCCGGGGCGGGGGGGAGCGCAGGAGGCCGGGCCGGGGTCGCGGGGACGCCCTGCCCTCCGCCGCAGCCACTGCAGCAAGGCGGCACCCGGCGCTGCGGGGAGCCGGCGGGAAGGCGGGAGCGCCGGGGACGCGCAGCCCCTGTCCCGGGAGGCGCGGGGTTGGCCCGGGTCTCCCGGCTGCCTCGCCGCTCCCCGCCCTTCTGGGCCGGCGCCCGGCACGAGCTGTGGCAGGTGCGGCGGGTCGTCTGCGGCTCCCGGAGCTGAGTGCATCTTCCTCCCGGCGCCCGCTGGCCGCGCGCCCGCAAGCGGCTGGTGGGGACGCGGCCCGCAGGTCCCGGCGGGAGATTGCGGCGCTGTCCTTCCTCCGGCGGGATTTCCTGGCTACTTGGGTGCAGCAGGAACGAGCGATTTAGCACAGAAGCTACCTCCGAAGAAATATGTTTGGATTAAGAAGGCTGATCGCGAAGAGCCCAAGGGCTTTAATACAGTACTGTGGAGTAAATCCTTAAGTTCAAAACTGAGATCTAGATGCACACTTCTTTCGTTTTTCCTTCCTTTTTTTTTTTTTGAGGGGTCTCTCTGTATGTGTACCCCTTTTGACTCCAGCGTCCTTCTCTGGAAGGTCAAAAATAAATATGACCTGAACCTAACAGTTCTCTGCATATTTTTGCACAGAGGAGGGCGTTTTATTGCATGAAAAAAAAAAAATCCATGTTGCGCGGGTTGGGTTCCCTGGTGTTTCACAAGCCCCTCAAGATTGGTCACAGTAATTTATTTTTCTCCCCGAGAGGTGGGCACAAATGAACGCCATGTCCAAATCAGGCCCAGCCCCGAGCAGTTGGAGAGGTACAGTAGCAGGCACTGGGCTTGCCTGGCTTCCCTGCCCACTGCTTGTTATCAAGACCTTGCCAGCACTGAGGTCTTCATTTGTGTTTCGGGCAAAGGACATTCACATTATAGATGAACCATTGTACTTGAAAAATGGACACCGGCTAATGAGCCCCGCGGTCTGTTTCACTTGAACTGTGTTCTCTTTCACGTGGAAGTATTTTCCATCCCTGGGATTCTGGATGTTTAGCCGTTTCCTGTTTTACTGGAAGTCAGATTTGCCGCGTTGCCCGCTATGACGGTGAATTTCCCTTTTCACACTTAGGCTTAGGACGCCCCCCCCCCCCAGCCCAGTTCCCACTGACCCCCATGAACTCAGGTGAAGTGGGGGGGGGGGCACTGATTCTTTTGCCTGTCCACATGCCCAGAGGCTGGGTGGCTGCCTCTAGTCCCTCCCTTCACACATGCATGCTCTCAATGCAGTAAGAGGATTGTATTTCTTTTAATATCTACCCAAGCTCATCCTGAACTGTGATCCTCCTGTCGCTCCTTTAGCAGCTGAATTAACAAGGCTTCCTGCCCCCCTTCCAGTCCCTGGCTACTTGTGCAGAAAGTAGCCATGATCTGCTGGGATCCTGGCCAGGTGTTGTCATCATTTTTCCATACTTCATTTTACCCACTGGTAGGTATTCCTCCCCACCCTTCCAAGTAAGTACTTGAAGTTTAGGTCTGAAGCTTTTCATTGAATCCACTTCCCATCTGTGAGGGAATATTGATACAGTCCGCCTTTTGACATATTAAATTATTTCTTAATCTACGTCACCAGCTGTTAGTTAATATGCCAGAAATAACTGAAAAGAAAATGTAATCTGACTTAGAGAGCATTCAAACCCTTATGAATTGTTGAAAACTCACTTTTTCATAATGGTGTGTATTATGATTGCAGCTGTGGTTGGTGGTTAATCAAGGTGTCCTAGGGGAGCCTTGAGCAGGGCTTCAAGTGTCCTGCTTTCTTCCCTGGGGAAAGCTGCGGAAGAAAACTGCCTGTTGTCCTTAGCTTAGGGAGTTAAGACACCAAGAGGCTGAGACTATGAGTTCTGCCCCTGGGTAAGTTCTGAGCCCATGCAGCGCATGGGAAAAGGGCATGTGGGAATCCAGATAAGGCAGCCCAGTCGAGCCCAAACAGAAGCCGCGGGACAATGGAAAGCAATGTGTTGCTGTTTGGGCTTCATAAGACATCTCCCCCAGTGATTCCTTCTTTTTGCATCTTCAGTCTCCTCTTATCCAGATGCTCCATTGCAATAATGATATGCTATGTATGTTTTTGAGACCCTTTGCTCCTTGTTTCTACCACCACATTTTCTCAAAAGAGTGTCCACTCCCTTGACTTTTCTATCACCTGTACTCCACCTAACAGCTTGCATGCATTTTGGCTCCAAATGCGTGACTGAAACTACACTAAGAGGTAATTTATGGCTTTCTATGAATTTAAGGTACAATTTTTCTTATTGAAAGTCTGTAAAGGTTCATTGGAGAAAGAATGAAATACATATATAAGGGGAAAAAAAACCCACCAACAAATTAGGACACGTAAATTCTACCCCCCAGAGATTTCACAGTCGTTTGATATGTATCCCAGTACATTTGTTTTCTTACATATGTGTATATATTTATACAAGTAAAACAGGTGCATCCTATATGGTTTTGTGACTTATTTCATTTAATAATCATGAACGTTCCTCAGTAGATGTACATATTTTGCATCACTATTATAAGTGACTGAACAGTATTGGAATGTATGAGTTTTAATGGACCCCCTGTTTTTGGACACTCAGTTTCCAGTGTTTTCGAAACTTATAGGGAACTTATAGGTTCCCACACACTCTTAAGTATCTCCTTAGATGAATTCCTAGAAGAAGAATTATGGTGTCAAAGGTGTGCTTCTTTTTATTATAACTAGATTGACTTTCAGAAAGGTTGTGTCAGTTTACATTCTCACTAGCAGTCCATGGGACGTTTGCCAACACCAGATAATAAAATTTAAAGCACTCTTTAGATTTAACATTGGAAAAAATTAGTTCCTGTTTATTTCATGTTTGATTTTTAAAACCCGAACATTAGTTTCTTGCGTTCTTGTTTTGTTTCATTTGTGAATTGTGTGTTTATATTTGTGCCCATTTTGTGTAGCATCTCCATTTTGTTATTTGTAAGGGCAGAAACTTTATCAATCCAAACATTATTCCTTCCTTTTCTATTTACTTTTTAATTTTTTGAGGATTTTTTTTTCTGTTATAGAGCACATTTATGTTTATATTATGTGTATGTTTTATATATTTGCTTGAATCTATCGATTGATTTTGCATGGTTTCTCTTTTGGCTGTTGAATTAGGATCCTGCCGCTTGTAAGTATCAGAAAACTCAATTCAAACTGGCTTAAGGAAAGAAGAGGATTTAATGAAAAGTAAAAATATGGTTCTTGCACACATAAATTTAAATGAGATTTTAATAAATATATGTTTGTATTAAGCTATGAACATATAATATATGTATATATAAAATAGATGCACATATGTGTGTGTGTTACTTGTTAACTCATTTGATTCTGTGAGGTTGGTACCATTACTATTCCTATTTTATAGATTAGGAAGAGGTCAAGTGACAGGCCCAAGGTCACACAGTATGCAGTAAAGCTGAAGTTTGAAGCCACGCAGTCCAATACTTCCTCCTTACATGGTACTGCCTCTTATAATTATGAAAACGGCAGGGGAAGACAGACTTCAGACCTGCATGGAACCGGGGCTCAACCACAGGCATTAGGGCTCAGGTGTCTTTTCCTCATCTCTCATCTCTGCTGTGCATCCTGTCAGCCCCATTCTTGGGCACATTCTTCTCTTTTGGTGGCAAGATGGCTGCCAGCCCCTCTGGGCTAGGCCACATTTACAGAGAACTCCTCAGTATAGCCCTCATCGGCCCAAATTTGGGCTTGTGCTTATCCCTGGAAAAGAAAATGTATCTCTGGCCAAGGGCCAGGGCCATGGGTTGGATTGGGCCTGAGTCACAGGCTACTACGGAAGCTGGGGTGGAGAAATTTCCCCTAGACCATCTGTACTGCTGGTGGAGGAGGGAGAATCAGAGCACAGAAAAGGGAATGGGCACTGCGCTGGCAAAATGAAAGGTGTCCACCGCGGCGCACTTCAAAGGCCTTCTCTGCCCCGTGGTTGTGTAAATAATCACATAGCTAATAGCTTATAACTTAATATTCACTTAAAAATTTCCCATCAAGTTAATATATGCACAGTTTAAAAAAATCAAATATTAGTAAAAGGCTTATTATGAAAAATAGCAGTCCCCTGTCTTTCCTTTCCTCAACTGCCAGTCTCGTTTCCCCAGAGGCAGCTATTACTAATTACAAATAAGCTTAAGATAGGAAAGGATCTATCCTTTCTTATTTAGAGAAGACCGGTAAAGATTTAGCTCTCTTACATTCATCCTTCTACTTCCAAATCCCCTAATAATAGAGCAAATACTGTTGATTGCTGAGGATTATATTTTTTAAAAATTAAAGGGCTTCCCTGGTGGCGCAGTGGTTGAGAGTCCACCTGCCGATGCCGGGGACACGGGTTCATGGCCCCCCGTCAGGGAAGGTTCCACATGCCGCGGAGCAGCTGAGCCCGTGAGCCATGGCCGCTGAGCCTTCGCCTCCGGAGCCTGTGCTCTGCAATGGGAGAGGCCACAGCAGTGAGAGGCCTGCGCACTGCAAAAAAAAAAAAAAAAAAAAAAGTATAGAAAAAGAATAGATACGTGAATATGTATAACGGAATAGCTTTGCTGTACACCTGAAACTAACACAACATTGTTAATCCACAATACTCCAATATAAAATAAAAATTTTTAAAAAAGCTTATTTGATAACATCAGAAAAAGTATAATGTTTGTTGACTAAAGTATACAAATATTAATATTAAGCTCCGTGGAATTTTTTATGTATATGGATTTCCATATAGCTACCACCCAGTTCAAGTTATAGAACATTTCTATTATAAACCAGATATATGTCATCCCTCGTGTCTCTTCTGTTCGTTGTCTTGTTTATGTTCATACCTTTTTTTAATTCCTTTACTATCATTTCCCTGATGAATATCTTTTCTTGTATAATGCTTGTTGGTTATTTTGGTATCTTCTTTTGCAAAGTGTCTGTTAAAGTTTTTTGCCCATGTGTTTTATTTGGGTTGCTTGTTTTCTTCTTGGCATGTAGTTCTTTATATATTCTGGATATGAATCCTTTGTCAGATAGACAATTTGCACATATTTTCTCCTAGAAGGTGGCTTGCCTTTTTACTTTCTTAATGGTGCCCTTTGTGTGTGTTTAAAATTTTAATGAAGTCTTATCTGAAGATTAGGTTTTCCATACAGCTTTTTTTTGTTTCCCTAGAGAATAATGGCCTTTATTTCTGTTTGCCTATTTTTTTAATGAACTATTTAGAATTGTTCTTGCTTCATCAGCGCTGTCAAATGCCTGTCAATATCATTATCAAAGGTTCGCTATATCAGGTAATGCAATTATATTCTCCAGTGAGCGACACCACCCACAACTCCCCTCTGTTTGGAGCCTCTGCCCTTTTGCTGTAGTCTGGGCTGATTTTTTTTTTCTAGGCCTGCTACATAGCTGTTATCCTGGGTCTTTCCTTGCCAATGTTGGGGTTGAGGAAGGGACTTGAAGGCACATCTAATGACTGTCCCCCATTGTCATTGCTGTTCTTTAGCCTCACTTTCTGTAGTACTTGGTAGAACCAGGTTTGAAGCCAGAGTGTGTTTGTGTGTGTGACTGTGCAGTGAGAATTGGCTGCTTTTTCATTGGTTGCCTGTACAGGCACTTTTAAAAAAGTAGCTTTCTCTATTCTGCTGAGTTGTTTCCATTCTTTTATCTACTTTTCTGCTTCTGTAAAATGTACTGAACTCATCCACTAGTAGTGCCTCTCCTCTTTTTATCCATGTATGTTCACACCTTTTTATTCCTTTGCTGTTTTTTGTTGGGTTTTGGGAGGAGACAGATATAAACACATACAGTCAGTCTGCCTGTTTATCCAGAGGCCTTTTTTACTTAAATATTTAATCCCTTTGGGATTTTTTTGTCCATTATTATTCATTTGTGAAATCCAGTGACATTCTTTTGGTCTTAACCCTCTTTGAAGTCTATGCAATATTTAAATTGGTGGAGCACTTTAAACATTTTTTAAATGAGCAGGGAAGCCTTTGGTATAATACTAGCCTTTTTCAGCATTAGTTTTTTTTTGTTTGTTTTAATAAGAGAGTTACGCTATTTAAACTCTAAAGACATGCACTGTTTGATATTCTTTGTGCCAGTTTATCTGCCCTGAGTAATTATTGTAAAATAATAGGTGTGATTTTTTTTCTTGCATTATAACTTCCCAAGTAAATTGTAGGTGCTTGAGGACAAGGACCAGATGTCTTGTGAATTGTATGTACTTGATGATGATGTATTATTTGACTTTGTATGTTCTTGCTAGTTTACTGCCCAACCCTGCAAACACATTGTCTGAAAGCATCCTTCCACATTATTCTCTCTCTGACTTTTGTGAAATTATCATAAAGGTGTCACTATGTATCACTGTCATTTGAATTGTCATTTTGTGGAGGTAGTATATCAAATAAAATTAACCTTATGAGTTCTGAGGATGGTGGGAACTCCATCAATATTAGGTTGAACTGTACTAAATTGTTATTTTTGTAAGTCAAACAGTCAAATATTGGTAAAGTCCTGTGGTTCAACCCCACGCTGATTGTGTGATATGGCAAGAAAAAGAGTAGTCTCCTTCCATGCCTAATTGTGTGACATTTGTGGGTTTTTAAAAAAAAATTGTTGCCTTGCTGGTGCCCACATCTTGGTTTGTTCTCAAAGGGAGACATGTGGATGGTGTTTGTGTGTGCATGTGCTGATGTGTATGTGCCTGTGTTTATATATTTATGCAGATTGAATGGGAGAAGGAATACCCTGCTCTGACCAGGAGACATTTTCCATGGATCCCAGTGCCTTGTCTGTGGAAGAGTAGCTTGTATGACCATGTTTACGTTTGAGGACACTTTGGAGACTGAGTCCCTGAGACACATCCAGGGTTTTCCCTTTTAAGATCATCAGAAGACTTTGTTGTTGTCCGCTTGTACATTGTACAAGCTTGTACCGTCTCATCTACTAAGATACTTTTCTCTGGCTGTATTAGGAACTGACAAAACTAAAAATAATTCTGAGGACGTTCTTGACAGTAAGGTTTCTTCATTATTTTTTTACACATAAACATGCATACACTCGTGCATCCTTCTTTCTCCAGGAATAGGGAATTAGAGCTGTAAGGATTGAGATTTTAATATTAGTAAGAGTTATCATTATCCTTTACAACATAGCATATTGTGTGTGTGTGTGTGTGTGTGTGTGTGTTCCATAAATCATACTTTAAAAGTCAGCTTGTCTATGGACCGATACAACTTAAAATACCTGAAATACTTGTGTAAATAATATGGTCCACTTTACTAGAGGTTTAAAATTAGGTCCCATTTAAAAAAATACTCTAATTAAATGGTTTCAACATCACATCCAGTGTATCATGAGAATCTCTTACTCCTCCCTGGGGTCCCCGTCTTGTGATACGTTCAGAAATCCTATGGGGAGGGTCCCTTCTCTAAAGAAGTCTGTGGTTTTTACTATGGCCTTATGGAAAAGGGTTCTAAAAGGGAGTCCAGCATTCAGATGTCACTCTTGTCCCCCAGGGTGAGCACTGCAGTGTGTCAGGAAGATGGTGGTCACACTGATGGTTCTCACAGTGAGGGCAGGGCCAGGAAGCCTTTCTCTCTGGGATTATACTCAACTATGGCCACTGTGTCACAGCATGCCTGAGCTCCAAATACTTGAGCTCTTTTATCAGTGGGCTTATTATTTCCAAATATACTTTCACATATACACAGAGCTTCTTGCTCCAAGATTTCCCATCATGCCAGGGTTTCTAAGTTAGGAAATTCAGTATCAGCAAACACTGATTATCCATTCCATTCCATGCCACTCCACTCTGTTCTGTTTTTAATAACATGCTAAGGGGACATACTAAATTGATATCCAGCCTGCAGTTTGGGAATACTACCTTCTAGAGGACCTCCAGCATCCTTTCCTGTAAGCTGACTTTCTTTTGGGCCATTAGTTCATTTAAGGGTGTGTGTGTGTGCGCCATGTGTGTGTGTGTGAGTGATTAACTTTCAAAAAAAATGTTGTGAAGCACTTTGTGAGGGGATGAGTCGAGAAGGCAAAGAGTATTTTAAAAAATATGTTCTGACTTTTCAAGGTCTGGGAATTTCCACTTGACTCTTCAAACACAGTTTTTTATTTTTCTAGCCACTTAAATTAGGGGCTGTCTGAGTAGAACTCCTGAGGAAATAACTGAGCCTGTGGGCTTGTATGAAGGGATAACAGATGTAAAGATTTCTTATGTTGCAGATATAATGTTCCAGGTATTCTCTATAATGGCTAACATTTACATAATGAAGCTGCCATCATCACAGAGTTTGAGGAATTCACTGATGCACATATATAATAAGACTACATACACAGCATTGTGCAATATTAACATGAGAGTAATCATGTTTTCCTGAGAACACATCCACAGGCCAACTTTTAATAAGGGAAGCTGAAACTTCATTCTTACTGATTCAAAGTAAGTCTAAATTTAAGTGTGCTTAAGTAGATATATTTCCTGAATATATATTGAGTAAATCTCTTATTAGGAATAATGTTGGATAAAGCCATGAAAAAGATCTTAGTTTTGAAATATTTGCTATGCATAATATACTTATATATAAATTTTGATTACCCTGAAGCTACTTAGATATACAAAAATCAGAAAACCATGATTTTGATCATTTTCATCTTATATAGTTCTTTAGTTGAAAGTTTAGTTCATAAGTGGGAAGAACCTGAAAAAAATATATATATGTGTACATATATATATGTACACACACACATATATACACATTTTTTTCTATCTTAATGTGCCTATAATGATTTAATAAAATACACATGGACCTATGAATACATGCACTTTTGTTATGGCACCTGACACTTGTTGAGTAAAAGTATGCTAAATTTACATATTCTAATAGTTAATATATTTGATTGTGAAATCAACCTGGTAAAATTCAGTTATTCATTTAGAATCATTTATTAAGAATCTAAAAGACACATGCACCCAACGTTCATTGCAGAACTATTTACAATAGCCAGGACATGGAACCAATCTAAATGTCCATTAACAGAGGAATAGATACAGAAGATGTGGTACATATATTCAATGGAATATTACTCAGCCATAAAAAAATGAAATAATGCCAGCAGCAATATGGATGGACCTAGAGGTTGTTATACTGAGTGAAGTAAGTCAGAGAAAGACAAGTACCATATTATATCACTTATATGTGGAGTGTGAAAATATGGTACAAATGAACTTATTTACAAAACAAATAGAGTCACAGATGTAGAAAACAAACTTATGGTTACTGGGGGGGAAGATAAATTGGGAGATTGGGATTGACATATACACATTATTATATATAAAATAGATAATTAATAAGGACCTACTCTATAGCCCAGGGGACTCTACTCAATACTCTGTAATGACCTATATGGGAAAACAATCTAAAAAAAGAGTGGATATATGTATATGTATAATTGATTCACTGCTGTATGCCTGAAACTGACACAACATTGTAAATCAACTATACTCCAATAAAAATTAAAAAAAAAAAAACTAAGGCCTAAAAGGCACTTGCTAGGCACTTGTAATATAGCATTCAACAAAGACAAGCAGGAGGTGGTAGAGAGATAAATCTTTGAATATGCTAATAACTAGTTATTAATGAAAAATCATAATTAAAAATTCTGTGAGGAGAAAAAAACCATTTGTAAATGTAACTAGGAACTCACCTAGAGTGAGAGGATTGCATATACCTATCTGAAGCAGGTAGATTTTAAGCTAAGATCCTAAGGATGAGTTGTAGCTGTTCAGGCAAGGGGAGTAGGGTAAGAGCGTGGGGATTTTAGGAGTCACTAAGCATTCTAAACATCAGACTCTTTGCCCTTATTCAACTAAATAAGATAAAAATAAGAGCTGTAAAAAAAAAGAGAAAAGAGCTGTATAATATACAATCGATAACAAGAATCGACTGTTAGCATTGGCTTTATAAATAATCTCTTCTACCATTTATCAAAGTGGCAAAGTGGACCCTCACTGGGATGGTCCTTCTGTAGTCTCAGTCCCTCTTTTGTGTGATCAGATTTTTACTCTCACATGTTGAAGGGTCCTTCCAGGTCAGAGTTCCCCCTTGATACAGAGGCAGGACACTGGTTCAGAGCTGACTTGCCCTCTGAATTATCTGTCATACAAAGATCCCTTTGTATAACAGCAGTAAACTCCAGCCCAATCTGCTTTTATGGATTTGTAAGGTCTCTTATCGTAAACCATCAGAAACTCAAAATAAATATGAAAGCCCTTATAAAATTCTTAAATGCCACATATCTGGAAACATTGGTTTGTCTTTAAAAGGTTTGAATGCACTTGGATTCCCAACTTTTAATGAGAGAGGAGAGAGAGCACACATGGTTAAGGCTGGCAGCAACTTGACTTAGTTATGTTGTAGGCATTGACTTGATTATTTTGCATGCTGTGGTCTTTGTTTTTTTTTTGCGGTACGCGGACCTCTCACTGTTGTGGCCTCTTCCGTTGCGGAGCACAGGTTCCGGGACGCGCAGGCTCAGCGGCCATGGCTCACGGGCCCAGCCGCTCCGCGGCATGTGGGATCTTCCCGGACCGGGGCACGAACCCGTGTCCCCTGCATCGGCAGGCGGACTCTCAACCACTGCGCTACCTGGGAAGCCCTGTGGTCTTGAATTTAGGAATAATCTGAGATGATTTGCAGCTTGGGAAGAATCTTAAATTTGGAAGAGAATCTTTTGTAGTAGGCAGTCTCTTCCTCTACCTAGTAATGGTTGCTAACAGTTGAGTAGCATAGATGGCCCAAGCCTTGGAAGGATCTCCGATTTTGTGGTAGCACAGCCTAGAACAGTGTGTTACCTTTCACATGCCCTGTTATTCCTCGATATTTGAGGCATCTGTACAAGAAATCCTGCCTCTTTAACCTACATGTTTCTATAGCAAAAAATCAACTTCCCATCTGCTCCCTGTTCAGTGGGTTCTTCTCTGAGTCTCTAGGAAAACGATTGTCCAGATTTTTCTTCCCACTGCTCTAGGAAATGCATGTGACCATGGGGACCACTCGCATTATGAAACATGGTCAGGAGAGGGTTCTCCTGGGTACCTGTATTGGCCTGTGGTTGCTCCTGTTAAGCATAGGGAGTGAATCTAGAAATTAGGTACCTCCCGGGTAGTGTTTTCTCAATAGTCAGGAACATTTGGGGAGTGGGTGAGTTAAGAATGCAGATTCCTGGGCCTATTAAAAAACTTACCAGAATCTCTTATTAAGACTTGGGAATATGCTTTTTTTTTTTTACATCTTTATTGGAGTATAATTGCTTTACAATGGTGTTAGTTTCTGCTTTATAACAAAGTGAATCAATTGGGAATATGCATTTTAATAAATTCCTCTGGTAATTCAAAGCTTTAATGAATCTGCAAAGCACACTGCTTTAGAGAAGGATGTTTGGTTGAGATTCTGTGGTAGGTATGAGCTCCTAGGTCCACTCCAGGGTTATAATTTGCAGGTTATAATGGGTATCACTTTTGCACTATGGTAAGTTGAAAAATTGTAATTCGAACCAGCCTAAGTCAGGTACCATTTGTACATATGTATATCAAATCATTATGTTGCATACCTTAAACTTACACAACGTTATATGTCAATTATATCTCAATAAAACTGTAAAAAATTTATTGAGTCTTGTTTTATAGTCTAACATATGATCTGTTCTGGAGGATGTACCATGTGCATTTGAGAAGAATTGTAGTCTGCTGTTGAGTAAAGTGTTGTATAGATAGATGTGTGTTAGGACCACTTGGTTTACAGTGTTGTTCAGGTCCTCTATTTTCTTATTGGTTTTCTGTTTAGTTGTTCTATCCATTACTGAAAGTAAGGTAGTGGAGTCTTCAACTATTATTTTTGAATTGTTTATTCTTCTCTTCAGTTCTGTCAATTTTTACTTTATGTATTTTGGTGCACTTTGATTAGGTATATAAAGGTTTATATTTCTTACATCGTCTTCATGAATTGACCGTTTCGTCATTATAAAATGTCCCTCTTTGTGTCTAGTAACAATTTTTGTCCTCAAGTCTATTTTGTCTGTTACTAGTATAGCCACTCCAGCTCTCTTTTGATTACTGTTTGCATAGTATATCTTTTCCATGCTTGCACTCTTAACCTATTTGTGTCTTTGAATCTAATTTGTGTCTCTTGTAGACAGTATATAGTTAGATTTTTTTTTAATCCATTCTGCCAGCATTTGCCTTTTAGAGTGTTTAATTACTTTACATTTAATGTAATTAGTGACAGAGTAGGATTTATGTCTACCATTTATATTTTGTTTATTTTTGTTCCTTGATTCCTCATCACTACCTTTTTTGTGTTAAATAGGTATTTTGTAGTATGCTATTTTAATTCCCTTGTTGTTTCTTTTACTATATTTTTTCAATTACTTTCTTGGTGGTTTCCCTGGAATTACAATTAACATCTTAACTTGTAACAATCTAATTCAGATTAATGCTACCTTAATTTCAATAGTATACAAAACTTTGCTCCCACACAATTCCATTTCCTCTTTTCTCTTTTGTGCTGTAGTTGTCAAACAAATTACATCTTTATGTATGTCCATCAGCAAGATTTATAATTATTGCTTTATTCAATTGTCTTTTAAATCAGGATAAAAAAATGAGTTATGAGTGAAAATACATTTACATTTTACATTTACCTGTGCAGTTAATGCATGTTTCAAAATATATATTTCTTATGAAATGGATTGTATTTGTTAGGTAATAATTAGCTCATTTCTCCGTTTTTAAGGCTAAAGCAAAATCATAGTAGGAGATATCTAGTGTTAGCGCATTGATTAAATATTGCTCCAGCTAAAAACAAAGTAATATAAGGAATCAGTCTTTAGCTTTATTGTAAATTAATTTACACCAACAGTCTGTTAGACTGGATTATTGAGAAGAGGTTTCAGACTCTTCTTAATAGTTTTACAGTTCTTTGGTTAGGTGCTATTAAGTATTACTTAAGACTTAAAACATATGCAACATTTTATGCTTTTTTTCCCCCCTGGTTCCCCATAGTTTTTATCAGATTTTCAGAAAGATCTGTGACGTTAAAAAGCTTAAACACCAATGAGTCTAAAGTATTAAGGGACTCTTTTGGCTTAAACATTTCCTCAAAACTCCTTGAAGAGCAGCAAGGAGAATAAAGTCTTTGGTGGATACTGGAACTACTGGCATCCAGGCTCCTAGTCCTGTTCTGGTTTTGGTCATGGTCCTTGCGCCTTGAAGAGTCAGATTAGCTGTGTCCCCCCAGGTTAGCCCTGGTATCATGATTGTTTCTACATGAACGTGTGACACTTGCCCTCCATGACTCCAGGCTCCTCATCACACGTTTAAAAGAATTATTATTATTATTATTTTTATTGATGTATAGTTGATTTACAACGTTGTGCTAGCTTCAGGTGTACAGCACAAAAATTCATATATATATATATGTATGTATATATACACACACTCATTTTCAGATTCTTTTCCCTTATAGGTTATTACAAAATATTGAGTATAGCTCCATGCTATACAGTAGGTCCTTGTTGGTTATCTATTTTATATATAGTAGTATGTATATGTTAATCCCAAACTCTTAATTTACATAAACAAATTCTTATAAAAAGAATCTGTTATTTAGGGCTAAAAATATTTCTTACATGAATGTAGTCACTGTAGCCTACCTTTTCCCAGTTGCCCATCCCATAGTAACTAGAGATCTGTATGTAGAGATGGCCCAGGTAAACGAAGAGGGAGTCTTTATTAGAGGTGACCAGGGAGACATCTACATTTATCTCCAGAGTGCATTAGATGAGATCCTGTAGACTTTGGGTATAGAGAAACCTGTTTGGAGTAACATAGTAACATTGCTGACCCTCCTCTCATCACTAAAGACTCTGCTTCCTCAAACTGAAATTGAAAGGTGCACATATCGGTGTGCATTATGTGTGTGTGTGTGTGTGTGTGTGTGTGTGTGTGCATGTGTGTTTTGGGGAAGCTTTTAGAGTGAGGTCTGACATGCATGTGTTAACTTGCAAAAAATCTTAGGTCTACAGCTTGACAAAATTTTACAAATATACATGATAATCTGTGTTACTGACACTCCAATGAAGTGAAGAACGTTTCTGGAACCCAGTAGACTCCTTCAGCCTTCTTCCAAGTTAATATTTCCTCTCTTCTGCTCACTTCTTCCTACCAGGTAGCTGCTATTCTGATTCTGCTCCCATAGGTTAGTTTCACCTGTTCTTTAAATTTGTATAAACAGAGTCATACAGTTTGCGCTCTTTTGAATCTTCTTTCACTCATCACAGTGTGTGTGAGAGTGATCCATGTTGCTGTGTATAGGAGTTCATTCCTTTTTATTCATGAATAGTATTACCCTGTACAATCTCCCACAATTTATTTATCCATCCTACAGTTGATAGGCATTTGGCTTGTTTCTGGTATTTGGCTGTTATGAATACAGCTGCTGTGCACATTCCTTATACATGTCTTCCGGTGGACAAAGCCCACTCACTTCTTTTGGGTTAATACCTCAGAATAGAATTTCTGATTCTTTAGGGTAGGCATTATTTAGCTTTAGGAGAAAGGGCTAAAGAGTCTTCCGAAGTGCTGTATCAAATATACACTCCCATCAGCAAGTGTGAGAGTTTAGAGAGCCTGTATCTTCAAATGATAAGTTTGGTGTTGAAAACTGAGTTGTATTTGTCCCGTGCTATATCAGCATAAGACTCCTGTTTTAATGAACAAATGACGTTATATATTTTATACATAATCATAGGAACATTCCTCTCTCAAGAACCCGTCAACATATTGTGTTTAAACTCGGTGGTGGGGGAGTGGTGACCATTACACTACCACTCACATGTGCAGAGGAAGGGTACAGCTGGCGCCTGTGTTCATGGGGCGAGCGGCAGGAGGATTGTGGTGCAAAGAGTCTCAGGATGGCAAGGGTTCTTTGATGTGCTGTATTCTACCTCCTGTCTTCTGGGATCAGGGTCTCTGGTCCACACAGGTGGCTTTCTCTGCAGGTGTATGTGGTTTAGTAAGTTAGGATCTGAGCACCTCTGGGCTTAAGCAAGGCTCAGTGGCATGGCATGCTGCAACTGACTCAGCCCCACCTTGGTTTCTTCTGGCCCTGTATGTTCTTCTGCCATTTGGCTAGGCTGACACTGGGCTCTGGTCCCCAGCCCTTCTACAGAGCCGTGTGGCTACTGCCTCAGCAGCCACACCCCTCTTCCAGTCTCGAGGGTTTCTTGGCCAAACTTCCAAGGAACTATGTGTTCACCACATGAGTATCAAGGCGTTGAGTATCAGGCTCCCATTGACCTGGTTGCCTAGTGCAGCCACAGAGATGTAGCTGTGCCCAAGGTTGGCAAGTAGGGCAGGCTGAAAAAGCATCTTTCCAGAGTGCTCCATGGGCTATAAGTGTCATAGCTCTCTTTTGCCGTTGACATTATCCTTACTTCAAAGGGAGGAGAGAGGAAAATGGGGATGCATTTTTTTATTCCACCTCTTTTTCTCTTGTCCGTGGAGGGGAAGGCTTTCCTTTGCATTCTGTTGTATCTTCCTGCCACAGAGCTTGCCAGGCCATCATGGATGAAAGGGGCCTCTTCATTCCACTGTGGGAGCAAGGACTCTGCCCTGGGCTTCATTTGCCTCTTTGGCATTTGATATACGAGGGAGAGAAATGAAAGATTATGGAAAATTGGCATTTGAGGCATTTTCATTCTTGCTTCTCGTCTAGTTTGCATTAAGAATTGGGTGTTTTCTGGGAAATAGAGCCCATATTTTGTGATAACTGTAAATGGGAAGTAACCTTTAAAAATTGTATAAAACTAAAAACATTTAAAAAAGTGAAATTTGCCATTAAAAAAGAATTGTATGTTTTATATCTATTAAGCACTATTATGAGCAACTTACCTATATTGGCTCATTTAACCCTCATAGTAAACCTATGAAGTAGGTATTCTTATTATCTTTATTTTACAGATGAGGAGACCGAAGCACAGAAAGGACAAGGTTGAGCACTTTGCTTGAGGTTACTTAGCCAGTTAAGGGTGGCACTGGGTCTTGATCTCGGAAGTCTGGTTCCAGAGAGCCCACGTTCTCTGAAATGACTGAGAACTTGGCAGTGCAATGTTCTTTTCATCGGTTCCGATGATGTTCTTCTGCAGTGTTGAGTTGAGAAGATGTCAGGTCTCAAGTTGTGACTCCGGGTTGGGGAGAAATTCCATGTAGTCTGGTCCCTGAAATGGTTTCATTCCTTTATGAGTCATTCATTGCTTTACGTGTCATCATATTTGTACCCCTGGTACCTCTCAGTTATCTTCTCAACTTTTGGATTTTATATACTGGCTTTTCTTAAAGTGGGGCAAACCCATGTGACAATCACCTGCTTTTGGTTACATGGTAGTTTTATCTTATCAGCTCAAACTACTTTCATAAACATGGTGCTCACAGGCTTATGGGATCTGGGAAGGAGGTACTAGTAACTTGGGGTCTTAGTGGCTCAAAAGATGGGTTTGGAAAAGCCATAGAGAATTGCCAGTTATCCAAGTTCATTTCATTTCTTACAAGATGAACATCCTGTAAAATCTTTACCGCTCACCCTAAAGTTGAGCACCAGGAGAAGTAAGAGAAAAAGATGTGCCACTAAATACGACCTCACAAATGGGGAAGAGAGCGGAGCATGGATGTGTGTGCTCTACCATACTGACAAAGGCGGCTTTCTAAATACAAAGGGCAGATTTTTCCCAAGCCATCCAGTGAACCGGCGCATGTTCTGTATCTGCATCTTAGAAACTTGCATATGCCAACAATGCTGATTTCCTCTTAATTTTAGCTCACTTGAATAACTCCATTTTCATCTCTCCAGATGCTTCTCCAAAGCCTCTCAAGTCCGCAAATTTTTTATGATCCATCATAGAAACGCTCTAGCATTGGCTGATGATTCCTATTCTTTCTTTTGTCACGTGGTAGACAATTTCACGTTGCCCATAGTATCAGTTCTTCCTTTTTCACGGCTATCCAGCTAAAGATAGCATCTCCCAAACTCATTTGCAGCTATATGTGGCCACGGCAGTTAGCTCTGACCAGAGGGAGATGAGCAGAAGGCTCATGTGTCAAACTTCTAGGTCTTGATTGTAAGCCTAGGGGTTTGGGTTCCACTGCCCCCTCTTAATCCCCACTGTCTGGAATGTGGATGTAATGGTGGGAGGTGGAGCTGAGACCTGGGACTGTGGACGTCACGCCATCTCAAGTGTTGAGCGTGGCAAGGCAGTTTGATGGCGGAGCCTGTGTCCACCACACTGTGGAGGTGTCACAGCCTCAGGGCTACAGGACAACAGTGGCTGGACAGGGCAAGAGGATTCTATCTCTGCTGAAGCTACTGTGTTTTCCCGCTTTCATTCCTACAGCTAAACCTCCGTCCTAAGGTTTAGTTTGGAACCGCCTTTTTTTTGTGAATCAAAACTTGTCAAATATCACCCGTTTCATACTGTTCAACTTAAGAACACACATTCGTTTAATCTTTTTTATTTTTCATTGAGTTTTGCACCTACCATCTGAGGATGCATCCTGTGAAAGTAGACAGTGTTTTATGGAAGGTGCCTCAGACACGGTGGAGTACTGTCAGTTCAGAACAGGAGGTAATGAGTAGGTGCTTGGTGACTTAGGAATTACCCAGATTCGATCTGTTGTAAACATTGTTCTCTTTAGTTAAGACTTCCCTGGAAGCCTCATAAAGTATTTTTAGTCTCATTAGTTGGAAGGCAGCCACCTCAGCAGCTGAGTATATCAATGGATGACTTTAAGGTTTGACCCCCCTGAGTGGTATTTTCCTTTCAGCTGAGATGCAAATGGACCACGTGTATTGGGTCCTTTGCCAAGGGTGGGTGCTGATGCTCTCAGGGGTATTTGGAGCTGGCCATGATACTTTAGAAAGTGTGTCTTTGGTAAAAGGTAAGCTGGGCTGCTAGAACTACTGGAAGATTTTGTTAGGATTTGGAAGCAGTTCAGGATGATGGGAAGAGATGTGGGAATTAGTCAGGTGTGGGTTCAAATCCTGACTTTCTCACTTCCCAGCTGTGTGGTCTTGGGGCCAGTCTCTCTGAACCTGTGCTTCCACTTCAGTAAAATGCAGGTAAGGATGCTGATTTTTCAGACTGCAGTTAGAATCTGAGCTAATATTGTAAACATTGGCACAGTATGTAGGAGTTCCATAGAATAGAAATGGTCGCTATTTTTATTTTCTTTGGATTTTAGTGTCTTTCTCAAGGTGGCACATCAGCGCTCTGTTTGGATGGCTTCTAATCCTTCTTTAGATGAGGTGAAGGATCTCCATCCTTTTTGGATCTTAGATCCAAAACGAGGATCTAAGTATATACTCCACACATCTATTTGGGCCAAATTGGGAGGCTCCTTGTTTAAACTGAGAAAACCTGGTACATAACGTATATTTCCTTTGGTCACGTGCACATGTGCTAAAGACTTGGGCCAGAACCACAGGCGAAGACAAACCATTTGCCATCATCTGTCTGCCTTTGGATACCTCACAGGCAGAGTGTGTGGCCTGCATCCTCAGCCATGGCGAAACAGACCCAGGGACACTTTTGAAAATCCTGATTCTTGTCCATGCAGAGAACCAACTTTTGGTAAGACCAAGATGGAAAGACGTTTTCTCTCTTTCTTTTCTCTTAAAGCTCTCTATATCTCAATGCTTGTGGGGCTCTTTGAGAAAACTGTTCAGATAACGAGGAGGAACTTGATCCCATGGGTAAGATTTAATCCACCTTGCCCTCTATTCAAGCTCTGAAGCCCCCTTTGAAACGCTAGTGATATTTTCATGGTGATAATGGTACATAACAAAAGCAGTCTTAGTAGGGTCTCCACTGAACTTAGACCCAAAACTTTAGAGCTAGAAGGGAAGTGAGAAATCAGAGGTGTATCCTCAGACCCAAGTCATTGGCTTAGCTTACTGTTGAAGTTGTGTAGACGGACCTTGTTTTGGATCTGTTACATTTACAGTAGCCCAGGCTTATCTATTCCTGTCATTTGGCTCTCTCATCAGTATAATTAAAGTTTTAATAACTTATTTTTAATTAATATTTTAATTAATTAGGCTGCATTGGGTCTTAGTTGTGGCATGCAGGATCTTCGTCACGGCACGTGGGGTCTTTTCGTTAAGGCACGTGGGCTTCTCTCTAGTTGTGGCTTGTGGGCTCCAGAGCACGCGGGCTCAGTAGTTGTGGCGTGTGGGCTTAGTTGCCCCATGGCACGTGGGATCTTAGTTCTCTGACCAGGGATCGAACCCGGCTCCCACACATTGGAAGGTAGATTGTCAAGCACTGTACCACCAGGGAAGTCCCTCTAACTGTTACTATTGACATTTATGAAATAAGGAATGAATTAAACTTCTGTTCCAGCCCAGTGCATAGGAAATATATTTGATACACCTATAGACAAGATGAGCTAATCTAAGCAGGCAAATTTAGGTGAGACAACCCGTAGCAGGTGGGAAGAATTCAGCCGCTGGTTTCATTTCTCTGAGCTGCTGCAAATAACAGTTGCAGAGTTACTGCACCAGGCAGGGTACGGAAGTCAAAAGAATATTTCCTGTTGTGGCTGTGTCTTCCACAGTGGAGACTGAAGGTTTAAGAATCAGAGCTGTATATAGGACTTAGATAATCCTAATTTTGTAGAACACATATGATCCTGGGGTTCAGATAAGAGATGTTCACCTCATTTAAACATTAAAAAATATTTTATTTAAGAACACAATATGAGATCTATCCCCTTAACAAATTTTTAAGTATACAGTACAGTACTGTTGACTACAGGTGCAGTGTTGTGCAGGTGCATCTCTAGAATTTATTCATCTTGTTTAACTGAAACTTTATCCCTGTTGATTAGCAACTGCCTATTTCTCCCTCCCTGCCAGCCCCTGGCAACCACCATTGCACTCTTTGATTCTATGCATCTATTTAGATACCTTACAGGCAGCATTTTGTCCTTCTGTGACTAGCTTATTTCACTTAGCATCGTGTCCTTAAGGTTCATCCAAGTTGATCATATGACAGAATTTCCTTCTTTTTTTAAGGCTAATATTCCACCGTATGGAGGTACCACATTTTCTTTATCCTTTTCATGCCTTTAGGGACATTTAGGTTGTTTCCACATCTTGACTATTGTGAATAGTGCTTAAAATGATGAGCTGCTGAAGCATTTTTTTTTAACATCTTTATTGGAGTATAATTGCTTTACAATGGTGTTAGTTTCTGCTTTATAACAAAGTGAATCAATTATACATATACATATGTTCCCATATCTCCTCCCTCTTGCGTCTCCCTCCTTCCCACCCTCCCCATCCCACCCATCCAGGTGGTCACAAAGCACCGAGCTGATCTCCCTGTGCTATGAGGCTGCTTCCCACTAGCTATCTATTTTACGTTTGGTAGTGTACATATGTCCATGCCACTCTCTCACATTTTTGTCACACATAGGAGAGAGGCAAGCACAAGACTTGAATCTCCTGATGACAGCATCTGGTAACCCGGCCTTCCACCCTGATTTATCTCCCCAAGACGCGCTGGCCTCTGTTTCTTTGGATTGATGTCAGTATTGATCATAGGTGTCAGTAGTGACCATTAGTGACATCAATATATTGGAGGGATTGGGGAGATACATGACAAAGATTAAACTCTCAGCCTTTCTTCTTTTAAGTCTGGGGGCTCTTGGAGGTTGCTGATCAGGATAAAAGTCTTTGCTAGAGAGGTGAAGAAGCCTAGACAAAGATCAGTGTAATAGGAAGCTGGGGAGCTACTCAGTGAAGAACAGGTTGAGGAAGGGGGCAAGAGAGGAATTTTATCTAATTTAATTTTCACCACGGGATTGGGAGACAGCTTTACCCCTGTTCTTACAGATGAGGACACCAAGGATTCTGAGAGAGAAAGTGGAGGATAATCAGAACAGCTGGCAGTGACCAGGAGGCGGCATAGAGGAGAGCTGGCCGCACAGATTCATGGTCAAACGCCTCCACAGTCCTGAACTCCATCAAAGCGCGTGCCTTATGCAAGCAAACCCCCCATAGAAGCTCTGACCCCAGGGATTTGACGAATAGACACACACACAAAATCCCTGACTTAGATCGGAGTTTTCACCAAGGTGGGGGGGATAAAAAGAAAGCTCTATCTTTTAAGTCATCTTCATAATGCTTTATAAATGGATTTTGGGGTAATTTAATTAATTAATTTATTTATTTAGGGCTGCGTTGGGTCTTCGTTGTTGCACACGGGCTTTTCTCTAGTTGCGGTGAGTGGGGGCTACTCTGTTGTGGTACGAGGGCTTCTCATTGCGGTGGCTTCTCGTTTCGGAGCACAGGCTCTAGGCGCGCGGGCTGAGTAGTTGTGGCTCACGGACTCTAGAGCGCAGGCTCAGTAGTAGTGGCGCACGGGCTTAGCTGCTCTGCGGCATGTGGGATCTTCCCCCACCAGGGCTTGAACCCTCACCCCCCTGCATTGGCAGGCGGATTCTTAACCCTTACGCCACCAGGGAAGTCCCTGGAACTTTTAATAAACTCAGTGTTTGTAACATCAGGAATTAGTCCCACAAGGACTGGATATTGGAAGCCTTAGATCCTACTTTTAGTAACTTCAGTGGTCTATGCAATTAAAATAAAATCCAGGGCTTCCCTGGTGGCGCAGTGGTTGAGAGTCCGTCTGCCGATGCAGGGGACACGGGTTCGTGCCCCGGTCCGGGAAGATCCCACATGCCGCGGAGCGGCTGGGCCCGTGAGCCATGGCCGCTGAGCCTGCGCGTCCGGAGCCTGTGCTCCGCAACGGGAGGGGCCACAACAGCGAGAGGCCCGCGTACCGCAAAAAAAAAAAAAAAAAAAAAAAAAAAAATAAAATCCATTACCAGGAAAATTGTGTGAGTTCCTTGTGTTCCTCCTTGGAGCGTCCAGACCCCCTTTGCTTTCACTTGATCGTGCAGTCATGGAAACGGATGACTTAGCAGACGTTAGACCATTCCCCAGTAAAGGAAACAAACCCTCCCGGTTTCTCTCTGTTGCCTCCTTTCCTCGGTCTGTCTGTAGCCCTTTGTTTCCCTGGAGGCCCCGATGTCTTCTGGAAGGGCTTTCTCACACTCCTGCTTTGCACCACAGTAGCCTCTTCGATGTTAGCCTGAAACATTGCATAAAAACACTCTGCTGGGCTTCCCTGGTGGCGCAGTGGTTGAGAGTCCGCCTGCCGATGCAGGGGACGCGGGTTCGTGCCCTGGTCCGGGAAGATCCCACATGCCGCGGAGAGGCTGGGCCCGTGAGCCATGGCCGCTGAGCCTGCGTGTCCGGAGCCTGTGCTCCGCAACGGGAGAGGCCACAACAGTGAGAGGCCCGCGTACCACAAACAAACAAACAAACAAACAAAAAAACCACTCTCCTTTCAAAAATTGGATCTGTATCATTAGTATATGACCCAATGTTCATTTAACTATTTTAGTGTTTCGGATGTTCTGCTTTGGATATTTAGTTACAGGGGAGTTTTAAATGGAGAAAATGAGTTGACTTTCTCCATCCCACGCCCAGAATGCTCCCTTGTGCACAGTCATAGCTGGTACACAGACATGGTGGGTGCGCAGAAGAAGCAGAGGCTTTGGGTCTTTGGAGTTGGAGGGTTTATACCTCATCCTTTGCTCTTGTTGCAGTTTCTGTCTTGCCGTCATTTGTCTCAATTCTACCATCTTCTTGAGGCTTCTTGTCGCCTCATGGAGGAGGGCTGATTCCTGGGGACATTTGCTGCAGACCACCTGGGAGGGTGCCCAGCCTCCCAACGGAAGACCCTGTTTCTCTAGGACTTCTTGGGGCACGCACACCCTGGTACTTCTGCCTGTGGTCTGTTCATTGCTCCCCACCTTTGCCTCTCAGGCCTTGAGAGTTCAAATTCAGCTGCACTGGATGTGCCCTTATTCTTTGTTTTGTAGGTTTGTTTACTATAGGTTGTTTCAGTGTGTTAGGGACAGTGCAGATATCTCCCCTCTGTTTAGAAAGGTTTCACTGCACAGGTGAATGAGGTCCAACACTTGAAGTTTCATCTACCAGCCATGGTCTTCATACATGACATGTTGGCTCATTCCAGACAGGTGCAATTGCACTTATTTGCCTAGTTTTGAAGTTCTCTGGAAATTCCCTCAAGTCATCTTAGTTCCTCTGATCCTCTTAATCAACACAGGTTGTAATTCTCACATTGAGCTAATTTTTTCCTGCGATATAACCTAAGTTCCGTATGCTCTGTCCTTTGTCCACTGAAAAGATATTACTTTTCATGCATTGCAGACTCACATATATTGTGAGATTTGTCAAAACCTGTATGTTTTTTCTTGTTTTTATTTTTCCAGGATGAGAGCAGGGCCTGAGTACAACTCAGCTGGATTTGTATTTGGTAGCATTCTCCACTTTGGAGCCTAGAAATAGTCTGGGGGCCTCAGGGTGGTGTCACATAAGTGACCGGGTTCTTCTCCTGGTGGCTTTTTATTTTTTTCTGCTGCGCCTCGCGGCATTTGGAACTTCCCCAACCAGGGGGACCAGGGATGGAACCTGTGCCCCCTGCAGTGGAAGCACGGAGTCTTAACCACTGGACCACCAGGGAAGTCCTCTTCTCCTGGTGGCTTTAAATCAAGGGGCTTAACCACTGTACTTGTTTTAGGCCACCATGGAGACATGTACATTTGTAGCTGTAACTTGTGCCTAGCATATTGCCAAAATGGTTTAGGCACTGAAAGAATCTGACTCCCATGGTGAAGTACAAAGGAGGTTGGGAAAATAGAAAGGAATTTCAAAACTAGTTTGAGTAGCTTTTCTTCTGCTTTGGAATTCTGAGAAATGAGAATTATGTTTTTAAATGTGATTTTTTAAAGATTTTTTTTTTGACATGGACCATTTTTAAAGTCTCTATTGAATTTGCTACAGTATTTCTTCTGTTTTATGTTTTGGCTTTCTTGGCCACGAGGCATGTGGGAATCTTAGCTCCCTGACCAGGTATCGAACCTGCACCCCCTGCATTGGAAGGCAAAGTCTTAACCACTGGACCGCCAGGGAAGTCCCGTGATATTTTTTTAAACATCATATTTTTCTGCCTTATTTTAACTTTTTTTTTTTCGGGTGGGGGGGGGATGGTACGCGGGCCTCTCACTGTTGTGGCGTCTCCCGTTGCGGAGCACAGGCTCCGGACACGCCGTGGCTCATGGGCCCAGCCGCTCTGCAGCATGTGGGATCTTCCCGGACCGGGGCACGAACCCGTGTCCCCTGCATCGCGAGGCGGACCCTCAACCGCTGCGCCACCACGGAAGCCCTATTTTAACTTTTTATTATATCAGATTTATGGAAAAGTTGCAAAGTGAGGCAATATTCAAAATCAGGAAATTGATACAGTGCTATTATCTAATCTATAGACCTGATTCAGTTTTCACCAGTTGTGTCCTTATAGCATCACATCTTTTTAGTCTCCTTTGATCTCAAGCAATCCTCAGCCTTTCTTTCTTTGTATCAGGATATTGGCAGTTTTGAAGAATTTAGGCCACTTATTTTGTAGAATGCCCCTCAGTTTTGGCATGCCTGTTTCCTTGTGATTCAGTGAATTTGGCAGGAATACTGTAGAAGTGATGCAGTGTTCTCAGTGTGTCATAGTACATCACATCAACGTCTTAGAGATTGTAGTAAGCAGAGTAATATGTCCTCAAGATGTTCACATCCTAAGTTCTGGAACCTGTAAATATCTTACCTAGCCTGGCAAAAGGAACTTCATGGATGTGATTAAGTGAAGGATCTTGAGATGGGAAGATTATCTTGGACTATCCGGGTGGGTCCAATGTAATCACGGGTCCTGATAAAGGAAGGAGAGAGCCAGGGGAGTCAGAGAGGGAAACATGATGAAGGAAACAGGTTGGATGCTGTATCTTTGGCTCAGTGCCAGCTTGGGTGATGTTTGTCTGTGGTGGTACTTGTCACTTCATAATAGTGTCTTAATATTTTATTCGAATTGTCTTGTAACAAGGTTGAATCAAGAACACTTATTTAGCCCAAGCTCACTGACGAGTGTAGATACAAAAGCCCCATATAAAAACGTGGAGAAACTGAATTTCAAAGTGCATTAAAGGAATTATCCTCCGACCAGGTAAGATTTGTCTCTTAAGTGCAGGCATGGTTTAATGTTTAGTGTATCTTTCGGTATGTTAGGTTGAACCATAGGAAACTACCATGTTTTCTAGTTTGAAAATGTTGGAAGACTTGCATTTTCCTGTGGTTCAACCTAAAAATGTAGCCAATCAATAGGAAATAATTTCAATAGATGTATAAAAGTTTATGATAGAAGTCACCACCCATTCCTGATTAAAACCCCCTTTTTTCTCATGACAAAAAATATTAATATTAATCTTATGGTGAGCATCATAGTTGTTCTATTTAAAATCAGGAATATTAGAAAGATCTCCAATTAACAATATTATTTGATGTTGATTTGGAATTTCTGGCTAATTCAAAGAATCATGAAATGGAAGTAATATTATAACATGAGTGTGGCATGACTAACAGATACAAAGAAAAATTTAAATATTCATCTAAAACTCATGCAGTTATTTAAATCATCTAGTAATAAATTTAGTACATTAGTACATAAGAGACAAAGAAAAATTACTATTTTCTTAAATATCATCAATATTTACAAGATATGATAAGAAAAAATTATTCCATAACAACAACACAATATAAACTCTGGACAACCCAACTAAGCAAGGAGTGGCAGTTATTTAAAAGGATATTGTATACTGAGAGCCGTAGCTGTAAGTTATGGTGTAAAAATGTCTGAATGCATGGAGAGATGTAATCTGTTCTTTTAGAAAGACTGAATATTTTAAGGATGGCAGCACTTCCCGACTTAATCTCAATTTAAAAATATTCTAAATTATACTCCAGTAAAGATGTTTAAAAAAATAAAAATATTCTAGCAACAGGTAATCAGATGAAAGTACATATGAGTATTTTTGATTACTTTGTGCCACCAGAGGACTTACCCTCTTCATATATAATGTACTATAAAGGTAAAATAATTAAAACAATGGGGCTCTTGTTCAAGAATCTATACACAGATTAGATTAGAACACAAACCTCAGAAGAAGGCAGACCCATCAAGGAAGCATCAGTTTGACAAAGGGAAGCACTCACTCCAAAAATATATGAAAGGAATATTCATCAATAATCGGTCATAAAAAATGCAGCTAATTGGGGAAATCATGAATTGTATGAGTTTTCACCTTATGCCATAAACAAAAACGTTTTTCAGATGGATTGATTAAAAAAATATCAGATTAGATTATAAAAATTAAAGGGGAATATATAACTGAATCTGTGATGAGAATCAATTTTCTAAGCATAAAAGCAACAGAACACTAACATAGTTTTTGTTGCATACAGGTTTAAAGTGTAAGTTTGTTTGAAATATATTAAGCAATATTAAATTGCAATTTTATCTGTTATTAGACTCTCAAAGAAAAATAAATAAATAAAAGCAACTCATTACCTCTTATTGTATTTTTATTTATTTATTTATTTTCGGTACGCGGGCCTCTCACTGTTGTGGCTTCTCCGGTTGCGGAGCACAGGCTCCGGACGCGCAGGCTCCGGACGCGCAGGCTCAGCGGCCATGGCTCACGGGCCCAGCGGCTCTGCGGCATGTGGGATCTTCCCAGACCGGGACACGAACCCGCGTCCCCTGCATCGGCAGGCGGACTCTCAACCACTGCGCCACCAGGGAAGCCCTGATTACCTCTTAATGAGGACCCAGTCACTCTTCTGAGTTACTGGTTAGGAGTGCAGTCCTTAAAACTGTCTACAATCTTCGATTCAGTAATTCTATTACCAGGAATATACAATAAGAAAGTTAAAAGCTATAAAGGTATTTTTTTAAAGTTTTTTTATAATAATGCTTTGGATGGGGAATTTTTTTCTTTTATTTGGATGGGGAAATGTTTTGTAATAGTAAAATTTGGGAATAAATAGTGTTGGGGAATACGAGTTGTATTAACTGATTTATGTGAGATCCATTTATTATGGATTAAATCAAAATACCATTAAAATAATATTTACAAAGCTTATTTAAAGAAATATTTCAAATATATTTAATATTAATGATAAAATATTAAGTAAAGGGGCATGCTGCAGACTATATAATTTTATATGTATGAACATATCAATTTCTATAGCTATATATTCATATAGAAACGGGAGGACATGGGTGATTTATTGTGTCCTATAAATTAAGAATATATGTCCTTTTCCAGTACTTCAAGAATATTTACACTGATAATACTATATAGTAAGCTGTAAAGATCATCTTACTACATTGCTAAAAGCAGGAATCACACAGACCACATTCTCTCTACAACTCAAAGAATTAGAGAATAATTGAAAAGTTTTATCACAATTCAACTACTTGAAGAATTACAAAGGATTCTGTTAAGCAATTTAAAGCAAATACAGGAAATCAAAACTACATGTAGAAATGTAGAAATCACTATGTAGAAATCAATGGCCGTGACACATTGCACTCTAAAAGTCATGAGATAAAGCAATTGCTTTAAATAGGAAAGGATAAAATTAAATAAAATGAGCTTCTACTCAAGAAGCCAGGAAATATAATTTAAGGACAGGAAGAGAAAGGAATAATAAGGTTAAAAACAGAAATCCAGGAATAAGGCAATGAAATATACAATAAAATCGATATATTAAAATAAGATAATCCTTGGAAAATACTAATAAAATAAATGTAACTCTGGAGTGACCAATCAAGAAAAAATGCTGGAATATACATAAAGAAAATAAAGAGAAAGGGGGTGGAACCACAGATATAGGGCTGAAAAAATATAAAGTACTCATCTATAACTCAGAAAATTTTGGGGAAAAGAACTGGGGCTTGTCTTATCAGATATTAAAATATTGCAAACACAAATAACTACTTGAACACTGACAAAATTTTAGTGAAAGGAAATGGACTTGCCTTATCAGAATTAAGATGTTACAAACATAATTAGACAAATCAGTGGAAAATTATAGCAAGTTGAGATACAAAGCCTATATATGTTAAGAATCAACAAGTCTATTTGAGCCAACAGCTCATCATTTTGGAAAAAAAAAAACAACATGATATTTTACGCACTATATACAAAAATAAGTTCACAGCTAGAATGAGGATTAATGTACAGAAGAGAAAAATGAAACAGGTGTTTTAAGAAACCACAGATAAATACATATAGGGAGACTGAGGGGAGTCTTTCTGAGCCAGGTGCAAAGGCAGACACCATACCAGAAAAGACTGACAGATTTCACTCTATTGAAAACAAACCAAGAATAAAATTTACCATAAATAAGATTGAGATAAAGATATTTAAGTCATATGACAGCTCACAGCATGTTCTATTGTGTTCTGTTGAGTTTTGGTAGGTCGATGTTATTAAGACGAGTTTAGCTTATCAGACATTAATGTTGCCTTTTGTTTGTATTCTGAGTGTTTGGTAGGAGTAACTTCTGCCTCTGCTTTTGAAAGGTTATAAAAATCTATTTTAACTGTGGAAAAAATTTCTAAAAGATAATTAACGTCAGCATGAGAAATGTGTATTCAATTCGGTTTAAGAAATCCTAGACAACGAATTACTCCAAAGCGTCTCTCTTGAATTAGAATATTCATAACTGACTGTATATTTGTATATATTTTTTACCTTGAACTCCTAACTGTAGAGCTGATTCAAACCCATTCAAACCCATCTAGGTCACATGCATGATCTGCTGAACTTCGTGATTCATTATAGCTTTTCTCCTATTGTTTTTATGTGGCAAATACTCAGTAATAATAGCCCTCTTACTTAACATAATATAACTTTCATGATGATGAACTCCTATTAAATGGAAATGCAATAATATACATCAATCTATGAATTCCTGTGATTGCATATGTCATACAGTTTCACAAATAAGCAAAAGGATTGACTATGAATCCGAAGCTTTTATTAAGTAATTATGGTATCAAAACTCTCGTGAAGTGGATATTATTTATTCTGGCGTTTCATTTTATAGTAATGTCAACAAAGAACTATATATGCCTTTTAATATTCAGCTCAGAGGTTTATACCAAGACTAAAAAAGGAGTAGCATAGATAGAGGTGATCTAAAATCGACTTTTCCACTTATTCAATGACTATACGTTGCATTCTTGCCCTGGGTCAGGCAGCATTGGACTTTATCCTAAAGACAGTGGGAAGCTGTTGAAACCGCAGAGAAATGTGATTGGATCTGAGTGGTTAGAGGGTCATTTGACTGTGGTGTAGAGAATGGGTTGGAGGGGTAAGAAGGACTTGAAGCAGACGGATGCACAGGTGAGGGGATGGGGGATGGAGGCCATCTGCCCAGCGGGAATGGCAGGGGGCTGGAGAGGGGTGGACAGGATTGAGGGGTCTTTGGGAGGGAGATGGATGGGATTTGGTATGAGGGAGTGGGCAAGGGCAATTTTAGGTTTCTGATTTGAGAAAGTAAATGTAGAAGGAGGACGACTGGACGCCCATCCTTTTTCATCTTTCCCTTCCCATCAGCGGTTTTATTTGATCACACCTGACTGCAGCGTGAAAGCTGAAAGTCACAACACAGGGCACACTTCTGAGCGTGTGTATAATGTCGTCCCAACTTCAGATCTGCCGTGAGTGGTGACCTCTTAACTCCTCGCGGTGTGTCCTCCCACCTCTTGGTAGTGTCTCGACACGTCTGCCTCCTGCTGCCCACACTTCCTGCCTGGGACTCTCTTTTTCTGATGGTCTAAGAATTCCCTGGGCTCTTTCCTTGTGTCTAAAGGGCTCCCACCTGGAGCTGGAATGGAGGCAACAGGCTGCACGAGGCCCTCACTGACGGCTCCTGGAAGGTGCTGGCTTGTGAACGAGCTCTGGCCTCTGTACACTCTTTCCTTCTCTCACACAGGCAAACGGCCCCTCCTTCCCAGCAGACCTTGCACATCTTGTATTTACTCATGTCCAAGTTCAAGCTGGGCTTTTCTGGACGCCCTGATTTTTACGTGGGAGGATTCCTTTTTTTTTTTTTTTTGCGGTACGCGGGCCTCTCACTGTTGTGGCCTCTCCTGTTGCGGAGCACAGGCTCCGGACGCGCAGGCTCAGCGGCCATGGCTCACGGGCCCAGCCACTCTGCGGCATGTGGGATCCTCCCGGATCGGGGCACGAACCTGCGTCCCCTGCATCGGCAGGCGGACTCTCCACCACTGCGCTACCAGGGAAGCCCTTTGTGGGAGGATTCTTGCTCTTCTCCTTAGCCTCTGCTCTGTATTTGGGCTTCACTGGCCCTTCTCATATCCTTTCCATCTGCAAGAGAACCGCATCAGGGACTGCTCTATTGGCTGCTGAGCTCACCAGCGCAGACCCCAGACACCCTCTTTTCGTACAACCCGTTTTTTTTTTTTAATTTTATTGAAGTATAGTTGATTTACAGTGTGTTAATTTCTACTGTACACCAAAGTGATTCAGTTGTACATATGTATACATTCTTTTTCATATTTTCCATTCTGGTTTATCACAGGATATTGAATATAGTTCCCTGTGCTGTACAGTAGGACCTTGTTGTTTATTCATTCTATGTATAATAGTGCATCTGCTAGTCCCAAACTCCCAATCCTTCCCTCCCCCACCCCTCTCCCCCTTGGCAACCACAAGTCTGTTCTCTATGTCTGTGAGTCTGTTTCTGTTTCATAGGTAAGTTCATTCATGTCATAGTTTAGATTCCACATATAAGTGACATCATATGGTAATTATTTGTCTTTCTCTGATTTTCTTCACTTAGTATGATAATCTCTAGGTCCATCCATGTTGCTGCAAATGGCATTATTTCATTTTTTTCTTTATGGCTGAGTGGTATTCCACTGTATATATGTCGTACAACCCATTTTTAACGTGACCTTGATCTTTCCTAGCACCTCCCACCCTGGACCCCAGCACTGACTATATGCCTGTTCCCACCTCTCTGCCTACTTTTGAGGGGAAAGCAGGAAGCAGAGGGGATGCATGGAGGGGAGGGAAGGAAGACACGTGTTGGGGAGCCCTGGGGAGCACTCTGCTTGCACTAGAGTGGAGTTCAGAGTTAACAGGTCAAAGGCATAACTGGAGACCTGCTCCCCCATCCCTCTGTGGTCACAGAGCACTGGCTGCTAGCAGACACCTTGCCCCAGTTTCACTTGGCAAATGTCTCTCCTGGAGAGCAAAGGCCATCTGTGTCTTTCCTCTCTTGTACATTTGGTATGTAACCTACTCCAATACGGTGGGCCTGTAGTTAGTCTTAAAATTCTTTCTTCTTTTTTTTTAACTTATGCCTCATCCCTGCCTTATATTTCTTTGAAGCGTTTCTTAGATTCTTTCATTTTCTCTACATCACTTAGGATGATCATATCAAAAAATATTGCTGATAAAAAAAATCTAGGAATAATTTAGAATTAGCAGCAGTGCCTTTTCCGTCTTGCTAGGATGACTGCCCTTAGGTGAAATTTGGTATGAAGGTGTGTTTATTTAGCCCATGTAAGTGTTGGTTTTTTGTTTGTTTTGTTTTGTTTTGTTTGCTTGTTTTTAGAATGCTATAGACACAAAACCTTAGACATACGTTTGGTAATTATTTCTTCTATCTGTTATTAAAGTTTGAGTTGGGTAGGGTTGAATGGGAGCAATATAAGTTTTTGGAGGTCACAAAATATAGTTTTACAGTGCTGTTTTTTAAAAAAACGATACATTTAAATATCAGGAGAACCCACATAATAATCGGGATTTCAGATTTCCCTAGAGAAATATGAAGATGTAGCAATACTGGGATGGCATTCCTCCAGGCAGCAAACTCCTGGGGTGGAATAGATGTCCCCCTTCCCCCTTTAGACATGCTCTCTCTTTTCTGGGTCCAGCTTTAGGCAGATCATCTACCTCTGCTGAGCCTCAGGTCTCTAACATAAGATGGGATATGACAGATGAATGGATAAAGGAGCTGTGGTACATATATACAGTGGAATACTACTTGGCCATAAAAAAGAACTAAATAATGCCATTTGCAGCATCATGAATGGACCTAGAAATTATCATACTAAGTGAAGTAAGTCAGAAAATTAAAGACAGATACCATATGAGATCACTTATATATGGAATCTAAAATATGACACAAATGAACCTATCCGTGAAACAGAAACAGAATCACGGGCATATAAAACAGACTGGTGGTTGCCAAGGGGGAGGGGGTTGGGGGAGGGATGGAGTGGGAGTTTGAGGTTAGCAGATGTAAGCTTTTATATATAGAAAGGATAAACAACAAGGTCCTACTGTAGAGCACAGAGGACTATGCTCAATATTCTATGACAAACCATAATGGAAAAGAGTATAAAAAAAGAATATATATATATATATATATGGATATCTGAATCACTTTGCTGTAGAAGAGTAATAAACACAACATTGTAAATCAACTATATTTCAATTAAAAAATAAGAAAAGAAAAGAAAACAAAAACATAAGATGGGATAATAATCACCACCGCACAAGTTTTTAGTGTGGATTATGTGCACACAGAGCACAATGTCTGATATGAAGTAGACAAGCAGGTTACATGGGTTACTGTCCCCCAAGGAGCTAGTTCACGGGCTTAAAAGAGGAGATGGTGTGTTGGGGAAGGTGTTTTGGGGACATGGGGGAAGAGGTATTGGAAGGAGCTTGGAATTCACTGGGATCATACATGTATCTTGTGTGCAGACCTGGCAGAAACTTTGTCATCCTAGACTCTGCTCTTTCTTGCCCCACATCCAGTCCATCAATAAATCATGTCAGCTCTGCTTTCAGAACGAACCTGGAATTGGGGAGTCCTCACTTCTCTCTCTGATCCAGACTGCCATCATCTGTCACCTGGTGATGGGACTGTCCTCCCAGCTTGGCTTCCTGCTTCTGACCCAGACCCCTGCAATCTGTTCTCCTCAAGACCACCAGAGTGCTAAGGTCAGAGTGAGGCAGGCCTCTGCTCAGAACCCTCCAGTGGCACTCACGTCACTGTGGGCAAAGCCACCGCTCTCTCCATGTCCCACAGGCCCTCCTGATCTGGCTCCTTCCTCCTTGTCTCTCTGACATCATTTCTTACCCCACCACGCCCCCGCTCTCTCCACTCCATTTCTCTCCTCTTTGTTTGCTTATTGCATCTTTTTTTTTATGCATATGTGTTTTACTTATTTCTTTTCTGCAAATGTTTTATTTTTTCTTTTATTTACTTTTTAACCTTATTGCATCTTAAGCATTCCAACTGTCCAACACACTCCCTACTTTACTTACTCATCTTATTATTATTTCTTTCCCCAGTTCCATGTAAGCTTTGGGTAGGGACTTTGGACTGTGTGTTCACACCTGCATCCCCAGTGTCAAGGTCAGTACTTGGCACTTAGTGGGTGCCCCACACTTGTTTGTTGACCAAGGAACAAAAGCTAATGAAAACATGTTCCCAAATAGGAGCTCCTGTCCTCCTTTCCAAAGAGAAGCTATGAAGTAATGCAGCAAATTAACACCTGCTATTTTTAGAGAGGCAGTTAGCTCCTATGACAGAAGGGAAAGCAATAGAGGGAAAATTATAGGTCCTTTAGTGTTTGTATTTGATTAAAAGTAGGAGCCACCCAGGAGCACTGTCTGTATCCCTTGGTGCTGTGAATGTAGACTTGGTTAATTCTACAGGGTTTGTTCCTTCAGAACACACATTCTTTCAGAGTGTCCTGGCAGCTCCTGGAGCTTTTTATTTCTTTTTAAAGAATGTCAAAGCAATTTAGTGAATATGTCCTACACTGAAAGAATAGATTCTGTTTCACTAGAGTGAAACAGGTCCTTAAGTACAAAAATAATTAAATGTTTTACTGATCGTTAAGCTGTTTTATGGTTTCTTTCCTCTCGAAATCCTTTCATTTATATCATTTAGCCGGCATATTTCTTGTGTCTCTACTGTGTGCCAAGTGTTTTATAAGATAAAAAGAGAAGTATTAAAATGATGTCTGCACTTTAATAACTTGCAATTCAGTTGGAGAGACAGCATGCCGATTCATAAGCAGCTATAAGAGAAGTTAAGTAAGTACAAGAAAAGAGATGCTGCTTTAACAGTCATCGGGGACCTAGAATATGCCAAACACCATCCTTAGGGTAAGTCAGAGCACGTGCCCTTATTTATTCAGCTGTGATGTAGACATTGCTGGTCTCACTTCATGGATGAGTGCAGTGAGATGCAGGGAGCTTAAGTAAAACTGGGCATCCTGCTGTGGGAGAAACTGAATTTGAATCAAGGTTGTTAGACCCCAAGGTCATTAGACCTCAAGGTCATTTCTCTTTCCACTCAAACACAGCTGAGAAGGTGCTGTAGTTCATGGGGTGGGGGAAGATCATGTCTGCAGGGAGAGACCTCAGAGAAAGTTGAATGGAGGGAGAGGCTTCAGAAGGACGTCAGTGTCAGAGCTGTGAACAGGAGGTGGTGGTGGAGGCACACTGAGTACAACGGTGGGATTGCCAGCAGTTTGGCTGTGAGCTTGTTGTGGGCAGAGAAGGGGGGATGATGAGGATTCAGGGATCTCTGCAGTATTTTCCCACTTTGGGGACCCTTTCAAACTTAGGAAAGCAGAGTTGACAGAGGGAGGTTTGGGGCTTTCCAGGTTTGTGTTATTCACTTTCTTGGTTGGGATTATTTTTACTTGGAAACTGCCTTAGCTTTAGGGAACTAGAGGGCTTGGTGGAAGTCAAAGGAGACCTGATAACTTAGCTGTAGTCTCAAGAGAGAAAAAAAAAATCATGGGACTTCTTTTTGGAAGAGCTCTTGTGGTTTGTGGAAAGACCACCCTGGGCTTTGGATACAGATCAACCTGGGTGTTGGCCCCCTTCTATCAGTAAATAGCTTTGTGGTACGTTTTACCCTCACTAAAACGTAAAAATGATATTTATCATGTTCTCCTGAATATAAGGCAACCAGTGAGAAGGTTCACTCTCAAAAATTTTTTTCGCCCTGTATGAACTTATAGGGCTGTAGTTGAAATTGTTGAATGTCAGCTTATAAAATTAATGTATTATTATTTTTTTTAATTTAATTTATTTTATTTTTTTAGATTCCATATATATGTGTTAGCATACTGTATCTATTTTTCTCTGACTTACTTCACTCTGTATGACAGTCTCTAGGTCCTAAAAAAGAAAACGGCTCTGGGGCAGGACAGGAACAAAGACAAAGACATAGAGAATGGACTTAAGGACATGGGGAGGGGGAAGGGTAAGCTGGGACGAAGTGAGAGAGCGGCATGGACTATATACACTACCAAATGTAAGACAAATAGCTAGTGGGAAGCAGCCGCATAGCCCAGGGAGATCAGCTCGGTGCTTTGTGACCACCTAGAGGGGTGGGATAGGGAGGGTGGGAGGGAGACGCAAGAGGGAGGAGATATGGGGACATATGTATATGTATAGCTGATTCACTTTGTTATAAAGCAGAAACTAACGCACCATTGTAAAGAAATTATACTCCAATAAAGATGTTAAAATATAAAATAAAATTAATGTATTAATTTAGTAGCATATATTTAGAAATCTCATATAAAATTATATCCTACCTTAGAGATAGAGCTTTTTCTACTCCTATTTTACGAAACAGTTTTTTAGTTTTTCACATGCATCTTTGACCTCAGTATCTTTGTTCCCAATGGAGCCTCCTTTTGAATTCTCTGACACAGTTTCCCAGAGCATTTCAACACTCTGTCAGTGTTGTGTGCAACTGGTATTTGAACTCCAGATGCCCATGAAAGTCTTCAATTACATTTTAACAATGACAGCCATAATCTCAGTAAAATATGTCTTAAATATAGTATCACAAGAGTTCTTTATACTGATGGTTTGGTGGTAAAGAAATAATGGTCTTTAGAATTAAAGCCACTTCCAGGTTTTCTGAATATGTATCTGTTTTTTTTTCTGATTATAAAAATAATAAATATGTATAACAATCCAATATAGACCCCCATTATTGGAGAGTTGATTAGGCACAGAATAAAGTCAGGAATGTGAATTAGGCATACTGATTGGCAAAGAAAATGTGTTTTACATTTTGACAGGTCTATTTTGATCTGGTGGCATTACATATGTGTAACATACAGTAGACATTTAGAAAATCATAAATCGTACTGCCCTTTGCTTACCCAGATCAGTTCATCAAGGGAGGTACAGCAGCGTAATTATTAAACATCTACTGGAGTTGTTTTGCTTTTTTTTATATCTAGAGAAATTAAATTCAACAGAAGAGATTCAAGATAATAAGGAACTCCATTATGTGTAAGAGATTGAGAGAGGAGTGCAGACCTAAAGTTGGGGAAAAAACTATTTGAAATAAGATGGAAAGTAGTATGGAAAATGATAATTTACAGTATTTAATAAGCTGTTTTGAAATTCAGAATTTTGAAGCTGAGAAGACTAGCTGATTACTCAGGACTATACAGGGGCTTAATATGGTGTTAAGTATTACAATTTAGGGCTTAGAGAGTGAGCACAGTTGGCAGTTCACAATAATTAGGAAGATTTTCTTTTGGAATGGACCAAAGGCATTGACACATATATATGATCTGATGTTTCAGTACATCAAAGCAGGGTCATCCCTGTACCACTTTTCAGTGCCATTTGAAGGTTTCATTCACTGTTTAAGAAAATTGTTAATTAAATATTTTGTTCAAAGAATTAAGCTCAGAGGACTTTGCGTTTGCCAGCCCCCAGTGACTGTCTCGGGTCATAACATAGTGCTTTCTCTTTTGCAAACATTCATTAGTTAACTGTCAGAGTCTCCCCAAATCCCTTGTCAGTTGGTTTCAGTACAAAATATTATTTAAGTATCAGAAGGTCTTTTATTACCTGGACTTAAACACCACTGATAACTCAGGAAGTTTAAGCTGACAGTTGCCCCTGGAAACACCTCTTTGGGTAAGCACTTCCAGGTTGATGTCAACATTGTTCTTCAGTAGCACTAAACAGTCACAAATGCCCAACCTCGTGGCCCACCTGCTTTAGGAAACATAGGCACCCAGAGTTGTTTCCTAAAAGGTAACGTGGTCTGAAGTGCGATGGAGCCTGGTGAACAGACTGGTGTGGCTTCAGCTCCTTGATTTATTCAGTCCCTTAAGGAGTCATAAAAAAGGCACAAAGTTGGTAAAGGGCCTCCTCATAGACTCAGATTTTAACCAGATATTACATGAGTACTGATCATTCCATCCATTAACATGCCAGAGATTCAGAATAGGTGGGGATTTTATGGGTGTGTGTGTGTGTGTGTTTGTTTATATTAATTGATGATATTTGGGTCAATATTTGGGACCAAAGTGTGTTACAGGAAAAGAATGCAGACTTTGAAGTCAGGAGGCCCTGGTTTATAATCGAGACTCTGCTGAACAAGAAATCTAATCTCTCTAAGCCTTCATTTCTCCATCTGCAAATTGATGATTAAAGTGCTTATTTTGGACATTAAAGAGATGCTGAAGTGCTTAGCACAGGATGTAGGGTAGAGTAGGTCGGCAGTAAATGGTAATGTCAAGGATAATGACGATGATAAGCAAAATTTGGGACCTATGGTGTTAACTCTGGTGCGGTAGAACATAGGCTGTCTACTTTCCTGGTTTGGGTCGCGTGCTTTCATCTTGTACACGGCATTGGCTCTAGACCACTCCTTCCATCTTGGGCTTTGTATTTTCACATGAATGTGGTAAATGTACAAGAAAAGATCCATCTGTATTCCTTAGAGCTGACTCACTAGCAATTAGCACTTTCATATCTTGATTTGTTGCAAGCGTGAGTTACTATCTAGAGTAGTTTTGAAATTGAGCAGATGCTCTTGATTTGAGATACCCCATGACTGGTACCACAAGGCTGAAGTCTGATACTATCACTTCACTTCAGTCTCCACTGGTTTTTTTTGCGGGGGCCGCACCACACGGCTTGTGCGATCTTAGTTCCCCGACCAGGGATTGAACCTGGGCCCTTGGCAGTGAAAGCGCCAAGTCCTAATCACTGGATGGCCAGGAAATTTCTCCCACTGGTATTCTGATGTAAGGTTTGTTTTGCTCAAAGAATGCCCTTTTAAAAAATTCTGGTGAGGGGCTTCCCTGGTGGCTCAGTGGTTGAGAGTCCGCCTGCCGATGCAGGGGACACGGGTTTGTGCCCCGGTCCGGGAAGATCCCACATGCCGCGGAGTGGCTAGGCCCTTGAGCCATGCCCTCTGAACCTGCGTGTCCGGAGCCTGTGCTCCGCAACGGGAGAGGCCACAACAGTGAGAGGCCCACATACCACAAAAACCAAAAACAAAAACAAAAACAAAAAAACCCAAAAAATTCTGGTGAGAATGGGATGGACACATGACCCAAGAATGGCAGAGCTGGGTGATGGGTATGTGAGGGCTGCTTATACTGTTATGTCTACTTAAGTGTATGTTAGAAATTTTCCATAATAAAAAAGTTCCACATTTTGAAAATTCTGGGATAGTTGTCTTCCTGTATTTGGAAGTAATAGGCATGTTTTAGTCCCATGTCTGGACTTCATACAGTTATCTTTTAGGTGTTGTTTAATGTATTATGTCATTATTTGTAGGATGAGATGATTTAATAGGGCAAAAAAAGATGAAAGCTAATTTCAAAAGAAACGTGGAAGGACCAAGAGATTATCATGTTAAGTGAAGTAAGTCAGGCAGAGGAAGACAAATATCATATGATATCACTTATATGTGCAATCTAAAATATGACACAAATGAACTTATTTACATAATGGCAGTAGACTGACGTAGAAACCAAACTTATTGTTACCAGAAGGGAAAGTGCGGGGGAGGGATAAATTAGGAGTATGGGATTAACATATACAGACTACTGTATATAAAATAGGTAAACTGAACACGGACCTACTGTATAGCACAGGAAACTCTACTCAATATCTTATAATAACCTATAATGGAAAAGAATCGGAAAAAGAATATATATATATATATACACATATATATGTGTGTGTGTGTGTGTGTGTGTATAACAATCAATTTACTGTACACTTGAAGCTAACACAACATTGTAAATTAACTACACTTCAGTTTAAAAAAAAAACCCCAAAATGTGAGAATGTTATCTCAGTGCAAGTAGAGGAAGCTTAGGAAAAAAATCTCTCAGGACAACTGCAATCTCACTGCCCTCTGGTTTAAGGATTATGTAAGTGAAATTCTCTGGGTGGCTAGATTCCATAGTTAAGCATACATTTATATTTAATTTTCCCATCAGGAGAAATAATCAGTACTGAAGCATTATTGAGATTTAGACGTTCTGCTGTATGTGACACTTAAATGGTGAAGGATGTTCAGAAAGAGCCCTCACTGTATTTAAATAGCCTGTTAGAGTAGACAGGAAAATTCCACTGACACAGTGGATGGTGGGGCTCTTTAATAGATCCATGTGTTAAAAGCTTGGGCTGAATTTGAGTTTGTGATGTAAAATAAAACCTAGGATAAAGTACATTTGTCACACTGTTTCTTCAAGTATTCTTATGTGTCAAAAGAATGTATTTTTTTTCATCTTTATTAGAGTATAATTGGTTTACAATGGTGTGTTAATTTCTGCTTTATAACAAAGTGAATCAGTTATACATATGCATATATTCCCATATCTCCTCCCTCTTGGTCTCCCTCCCTCCCCCCCTCCTCTTAAGCCAGGTGTGTGTCTGCAGGACCTGGTACCACAGAAGGCCTCAGGGCTTGCTTTCACCATCAGGCTGCATCCTCATCTTCGTAAGAGCTCCATGAGTGCTCTGCCGTAGTCAGCAAGGCTTATTCGTCTCTCCTCCCCTCCAGGTAAAAGCTAGCAGTCAACTTATATCCCCTACCATCTTGTCATGCCAACTGGAAGCAAGATGTTGTTCACCCTTTCCCAAAGAGTAATGATTTAGGACCTGGAGGTTTAGAGTCAGACAGCCCTGGGTTTAAATCTCTGGACTACCTCTTATTAGCTATGAGCCACGTGGCCTCACAAATTCTCAGATTCCTCATTATAAAATGGGAATAACAGTGGTATCTATCCCATAGCCCTGTTGTGAAAGGAAATAAAATACAGCTCCTCACCTAAACTGGCACCCAATAAATAATTGTGTGAATTGTTACTGTTATTATTGTGATTATGAATCGTTCACTTAGGAGTCTTGAGTGTTTGATCATGTACCTTGCTGCTTCCTAGAGTTGGAAATTGCCATCTTCCCTGGTTGTCATGGAGAATGCCAAGATGAATATTTTGTGATTCTTACCTGGAAAGGAGAGGAAATGTCCGTCTCAAACCTGAGGCACATGAGGGAAAATGTAGACCCGGGGGCTATTTGGCAAAAAATGCACATATGCCCTTGCACGCTGGATTCAAGCCTAGATCTTTACGTAATGGCCACTTTATTTAGGTAGAAGTCGTGAGGACGAAGCTTCATCTGCTCTGGTCTCTGCTGAAGCAACAGTGGAATCAGACCGTGCACCCAAGAGTGCTCGGAGGGAAAATTTCCAGGAAGCTTGCTGCCCATGAATGTCAATTTCCCAGTTCTCTCATCACAAACCTGGCCTTCCAAATCCCTAGGAGGTCCTTTCCCTCTTGTACCCCACAGCGTGGTTCATGGTTGAATACCAAGAATTACCCACCAGAGAAGGAAGAGACTGTCTCTAAGAGGAACTGTAATTTTTGGCAGAATAACTGCCTCCAGGGGGGAGTCCCTCACAGATGGTGTTGTCTGAAAAGGAAGGTACTAGGTATTAGTAAACGATTCACCTGCCTGCAGAGACATCTCATGAGTTCATTGACCACATCTGGAGGGATCTACTGCTGTGTAATGAAGAGGCTCAGAAGCAGTGACATCCATGCAATAGTGACCCATATCTTACTAAAAGGAGCCATTTCCTACTGAAATTTCTTACTGCCAGGGCTCCTTGGAGAAATAGCTGATTCCAGTGTGGGCAGGAAATGTACAAGATGAATCTGGAATATCTTATCCTCTAAAGGAAGGAAGCTATCTAAGACTTTGGGTCACTTTCAAAGGAAACAGATGCCAACTCAGAAGAGCTCCCTCAGGTCAAAAGAGTGACCTGAGACACCACAATAAGAACTTGGAAAGGATAATGACTACAGTGGATTGAAGCACACCAAATAAATAAAGCCGAATGGGCCTTTAATGATCCTAAAGATGTTTGAAAACAAATGCACTTACGAAAATAAATTGGTCGTAACCAAATCATTCATTTTTCACGGATTCCAGGCAGATGAGGCTCAAATCCTAAACCCTCAAAACACAATGACAATCCCTAACTTTGTCATGATAGAGCAGAACTTAGCGAGCTGAGAGGTGTGGCAGTGGTGATGGTGGGAGAGGGAGTTCTTTAGGGACAACTTTCGAGAGTTGTTAAAGAAGACTGCAGGACCTAGTGGGCAGCAGGTGTTACGAGTCCAAGTTCGTACTGCTCACTGCGCAACAGGCCAACAAATCAAGAGATGAGTTATTGGGGCAAGGAATAGTGACTTTATTTGGAAAGTCAGCTGACCGAGAAGATGGTGGACTCGCATCCCAAAGAGCCATCTTACCAGAGTTAGAATTCAGGTTTCTTTTCATGCTAAAAGGGAGAGGGTGTGGTTGGTTGTTGCTAACTTCTTGGCATCAAAATCCTTTGTTCTTGCAGCTGTCCATGTAGGTCAGGTCACTATGATCCTGTAAACCTCCAGCAAGACAAATGTTATTCTCTGTTCTGCATCTTTTTAACCTCTATATGAATGGAAAAGCGTCATACCCTTTAAAGGTCAGAGCCTTGAGAATGAGCTATCCTGTGTATTTCAGGCTATAGGCAACATTCTTAACTTGAAGCCAAAGTAATAGAATAGAAAGGTTAAAGTATGGAGAAAAGAAACAGATCCAGTATGGAGTCAGGTTTGTTCTTCCCTATTACAGTTCCTCATTTAGAGAAGGCTGCAGGACTTAGTGGGCAGCAAGCAGCGTGGGCACCCCTGGCTCCGCCGTCTCTGCCTCTATGGTGCCTGGTGCATGGTCCTCAAAGCCATATCCCTCTTGTACTGCAGTTGTGTTGAAGGTTGTTTCCCTATTAGACCATGAGCTTCCCAGGGGGCAGGGGCTCTGATTTATCCTGTTCAGTACTCCCAGTGTCTACCCCAGTGCCTGGCATATCGTAGGACTCAATAAATGTGTATTGAATGAGTAAGGACCTGATAGAATATAGCCTCATCCTCAAAGAATACAGGAAGCTTCACTATGAATATTCACATATGTCTTTCCCCTTAAATCCTTTATTGTATATTTTTTTGCTTATTATAAGTGTGTCCTGATATTATAATTTCAACCGTTTTAAAGGTACATCTTGTGCTCTTTACTGACATACTAAAACAGAAATCTACCATTTACTTAATATCTACCATTCGCTAGTCTCTATATTAGGTACTTTGTAAATCTTGCTTCTTTTGACCTTCATGAACTTCTGAAGTCTCTGTTTTTATTTTTTTATTTTTTTTGCGGTACGCGGGGCTCTCACTGTTGTGGCCTCTCACTGTTGTGGCCTCTCCCGTTGCGGAGCACAGGCTCCGGATGTGCAGGCTCAGCGGCCACGGCTCACGGGCCCAGCCGCTCCGCGGCATGTGGGATCTTCCCAGACCAGGGCACGAACCCGTGTCGCTTGCATCGGCAGACGGACTCTCAACCTGCGCCACCAGGGAAGCCCAGAAGTCTCTGTTTTACAGAAGGGGAATTAAATCTCAGAGAAGTTAAGTAACTTGCCAGAGTCATTCAGCTAGGAAGTGGTGGAGCCCAGGTCTGTGGCACTCCCAAGTCTATATTCTTTTTACTCTGCTGGGATACAGAAATGTCATCTTGGGCTCTTGGATGCTTTGAGTAAAAGGAGCTCTGATGAATATCATCTTTAAGAATGAAGAAATAGGACAGTGGTGATTCTTTTAACTTCGACATTTTATGAAAAGAATTCCCTATTCCCATTAGTAATAAACCGCGAGATTGCCAATGCACTGTTTACTATTATGTATGGAGAATCATTCTAAGCTAAGTTTCCCCTTAGACAAAAATATAATGAAGATAAAGAGAAATTTGAATCCATGTGCCAAATGCCAAATTGTGCTTGAGTGTGGGATAATCATTTGCATTTTAATATCAGATCCTGAATAAATAAGATTGTTTTCAGAATAGAGCCTTTCAGACAGTCACAGATTGCACCGAGTCTGCTTTTGACTATGCCCTGTGTCTCCTTCAACATGTCCCTTTGGGCTAAAGCTTTGCCATATGCCACCTCCTAGGGCCACTATGTCCTCTCAAGCTGATGGCTGATTAGTTGTTTAAGACTCTCATGTGGGTGACTTACAATGTCAGACAGTGGAACTAGGAGAAAATGCAGCATGGGATACTCATTCATTCCCACTTTCAGTATATATCTTTCTGTGTGTCTACCATCTGTCCATCTATTTATCTGTCTATCCCTCTATCAGGTATACTATTTATATAT